>CAMOHE010053758.1:0-56783 GCA_946598075.1 Artocarpus hirsutus
ATTACCTTTGTCTGAGCGTGTGAATTTAGATGGAAAAAGAAAAGCTGACCTTGTTAAGCAGATACACGAGAAGGCAAGACTCAACATCGAGCAAAGGACTAAGCAATATGCTCAACAAGCCAACAAAGGGCGTCACAAGCTCGTCTTCGAGCCCGGCGATTGGGTATGGTTGCACTTACGCAAGGAACAGTTTCCAGAACAAAGGAAGTCCAAGCTGTTGCCTAGAGGGGACGATCCTTTTCAAATTCTTGAAAGGATCAATGATAATGCATACAAGCTAGATTTGCCAGGTGAGTATGGTGTAAGCGCCACCTTTAATGTTTCTGATCTAAGTCCTTTTGATGCAGGTGACAATTTGAGGACAAATCCTTCTCAAGAGGAGGGGAATGATGAGGGCATCGGCAGCACAAGCAAGAGCATAAGGGATGAGACATATTTAGATCCAATTCAAGATCCCATTGGTCCGGTTACAAGAGCTCTTGCGAAGAAATTCAAAGAAATGCTTATTGGGCTGATTCAAGCATCTTGGGCTTAAGCTATCGCATTGAGGCCCATTGAGGGAATTGCATGTGACATCCAGACCAATAAATGCGTGATTCAAGTTCTAGAAGGGACCGAATTATCCTATGGCTGCAAATAATCTCGCTATTTGCCGTTTCAGTTACTTTCCCAATTTGAGGCGACAAGTGGCGAGAAGAATCAGCTAATTGCCTGATTATTGTCTAGTTTCTTTTTCTTTTACAAAACATGCGTTTACTTTTATATTATTGTAAGGCTTTTAAGCCATTTAAGAAACTTACTTTATTTGCTTTAGATTGAGCATCTTTTTAGCTGGTAATTGATTTGCCCGAAATTCTATGGGCAATTAGGAGCTCAAAATTTGTAAAGGTAACTACTATATATTGTAACTAATTTCATTCAATGGTAACTTGGTTTTTTACACACAATTTGAGGTTTAATTCTCTTCGGTTCCTAAACAAACTATTCAAACTTATTGGAAGTTTTCGTGACGTTCATAGACTTATCAATCAGTCCGTCCATAACTGATCGTGGCGTCCTCACATAACAAGGTTCGTGCTTCTTGTTAGGCATCAGGTCATGGTTTCATTTCAAATTCGATTAGGCGTCTCGATCTTGGAGGCCAATTTTGGTTAGGGTTGCATCAGTTCTTGCCGTGGTTCATATCAGAACCATTTCTTGAGTGCAACATGTAAGGGAGTGTGGTAAGGTCCTTTGCATTGTTTCTTACTTTGTTTTGCAAAAAAAAAAAAGTCAAATAACAACAAGAACACTATTGAGGGTAACTGTGGTGCAACAGATCCAAAAATCCTCATGGAAGTGATGATAGGGGAGATGAGACGATTGTTGAGAGGAGAGTTAGAACAGCTTCATGAGAGGATAGACCGAATAGAAAACGCACGTGTGGAACAGCCACAACATGTTCCTCATGCGCGTAGGCGGGAAAGGGTTCTGGTTAGAGGAGAGTTGATGACATCTATGGGATTGATGGGGAAGAGTTTGATGAAGGAGAAGATACAGCGGGTAGTCATCGAAGATTTGGACGGGATAGATGAGTTAGGAACCGGGAAAATGATAGTTTGAGAGGCATAATAATGAAGATACCATCATTTCAAGGCAAATCTGATCCTGAATCGTACCTAGAATGGGAGAAGAAAATAGAGTTTGTCTTTGACTGCCACAACTATTCCAAGACGAAGAAGGTAAAACTGCCTGTAATTGAATTTTTTGATTATGCTATTACCTGGTGGGATCAACTTGTCATAAATAGGAGACGAAATAGAGAGCGACCTATTGAGTCATGGGGAGAAATGAAGACCGTGATGAGGAAGCGATTTGTACCAGCTTACTACTACAGGAGTTGTACAACAAACTATAAAATCTTAAGTAAGGCAACTGGAGTGTGGAGGAGTACTATAAGGAGATGGAGGTTATGATGATTCGGCCAAATATAGAGGAGGATCGGGAGGCTACAATGGCAAGGTTTTTGGCGGGCTTAAACCTAGAAATTCACAATGCCGTTGAATTACAACATTATGTGGAGTTGGATGACATGGTGCACATGGCTGTGAAAATTGAGAATCAACTTAAGAGGGGGGGTAGTAACATACGTCCAAGCCAAAACCCGAGTACATTCGCTTGGAAAATGAACCAATGGAGGAAGGATGAGAAGCTACCCAACACCAAGCCAAAGACCGAGCAAAAACAAGATGTGGCCAGCCATGGGAATCAAGGTAAATCTGATTCCTCCACTACTTGAAATCGTGATATTAAATGTTTTAAATGTCAAGGCAGGGGTCACATAACAAGCCAATGTCTGAACAAACGAGGTATGGTGATGCGCGGGACAATGGAGAGGTTGAAACCGATGAGGATTCAAACAACAATTCTATGCCTTCAATAGAGGATGCCGACAATGAGGAGCACGCTGCCCAAGGAGAATTGTTGGTTACAAGGAGAGCTATAAGTGTGCAGGCCAAAGAAGAAGAAGAAGAAGAGGTGCAACGGAAAAACATCTTCCATACTAGGTGCCATGTCCAAAACAAGGTATGTAGTGTGATTATTGATGGTGGGAGTTGTACTAACATTGCTAGCACAACCATGGTAGAGAAGTTAGGGCTGCCAACAAGTAAGCATCCTCGACTTTATAAATTGCAATGGCTAAATGATAGTGGTGAGGTAAAGGTGCATAAGCAAGTGTTAGTTTCTTTTCGCATTGGAAGATATGAAGATGAAGTTTTGTGTGATGTGGTTCCGATGCAAGTTGGGCACTTATTATTAGGCAGACCATGGCAATTTGATCGATGAGTTAAACATGATGGTTTCACCAACAAGTACTCATTTGTTCACAATAAAAAAATGATCACTCTTGTTCTGTTAACACCAAAACAGGTCCATGAAGACCAAGTGAGCTTACAGAGAGAAAATGATCAAAGAAAAATGATGAGTGAAGAAAAATCAAGAGTGGGAGTGCAGAAAGAGAGTTCGGCCAGCGAGGGAAAAAAAAAGAAGAGATGGTTGAGAAAAAGGAGAGAAAATTGAGAGGGCTGAAAAAAATTCTCAATCAGCCAATGAGAGAAAAGCAGAGAGAAAAACAAACTTCTATGCAAGAGGTAGTGAGATTAAAAAGGCGTTGTTTTCAAATCAGCCAATGATTGTACTTTTGTACAAAGAGGCATTTTTAAACACTAACGAAATTGACCCTGCATTGCCTAGTTCTGTTGTTTCTCTGTTGCAGGAATTTGAGGATGTATTTCTGGATGAGGTGCCTGATGGTTTGCTACCAATTCGGGGAATAGAACATCAGATTGATTTTGTACCTAGTGCTTCCATTCCAAACCTACCGGCTTATAGAAGCAACCTCGATAAAGAGTTGTATGCGTTGGTTCGGGCATTAGAGACGTGGCAGCACTACCTATGGCCTAAGGACTTCGTGATTCACACTGATCATGAATCCTTGAAACACTTGAAAGGTCAACACAAGCTGAATAAGAGGCATGCTCGATGGGTGGAGTTTATAAAGACGTTTTCGTATGTCATTCGCTGTAACACCCCGAAGTTAATTAAGTGTAATTAGAGTGTTAAATGGTAGATTAGTGTGCCATAATAAGTGTTTTCAACTTAAGTTTATCATTTTGTGAAAATTAAGTAAACTTGTTTTATTTTACTCTTTTAATAATTTTTAATTATTCTAAATTGTTTTTAATTGTTAATTTAAATTTCAATGAAGCAATTTGATTTGAAAACTGTGTGCTGTTGTACACAGTCTTTAAAACTAATTGCCTTTTCTTCTTCTATTTAAAACTCACTCTCACTCTCTCTCCTCACTCTTTCATTCTCTCTCTCTCTCCTCTCTTCCTCTCTCTTGGTTACACTCTCTCTCTCTCGTTCTCTCTCTAAAAATTTTGAATCAAATTTTGATTTCAAGCTTTGGGTTAGTAGATTGAAGGCTCAGGAACGAGATTCAATAACAAAAGCATCGTTTTAAAGCTTCAATTCGAGGTTAGTTTCAAAAATTCAAAAGTTTTTCTATTTTTCAAATTTTCTTGCATTTTGAAATCTAAGAGTTTCTAAGCTTAGAAAAGCTTCAATCTAAGTTAGATGGACTTAGATCAGCTAGAATACAAACCTTGTTTGAACAAAAATGGATTGAAATCAAGATTTTGCATTTTTCCTCTATTTTCTCTATTTTTGGATTTTTGTGAAAATCTTGCTTAAATCTTGTTTTGATTACTTGAAAAGTGTTTAATAATGTTTATTTATCAATTTTGATCATTATCCATGCTTGGGAACTGAGAAAAACAGGTTGGATTGAAGATTGGGACTCGGGAGGCCGAGAACCCGTGCATGGAAATTTCTAGAATTTCCCAAATCGGCAGGCCAAACTTTGTGTTTGGCAGGCCGGATTCAAAGGATCGACAGGCCAGATTCATCCGACCGGCAGGCCGAACCTAGGAAACTTTGGCCGACCGGACTTGGTTTTCCAGCAGGCCGAACTATGCGGTTCTACCGGCCGAACCAGGGGGACCGGCAGGCCGATCGAACATAACTTAATTTTGTGATTTTTCACCCGTTTTTACTGTTTTGAACCCTGATTGAAATTTCAACTTTATAAAATGATTTTCTAAACCTAAATGGCACACTAGGACACCATGAGACGATTTAATAATCTAGGATATCTCGGGTTAGATACTAATAGACCTAGTTTTCATTTAAGGTTGTGTGTGGATCCGCGGAGCTAACGTATAGCGGACCGGGATTACGGTGTGGGACACCGATACAGATATCGAGGTAGGACTTTTACCCCTTCCTTGGTAGCCAATTTTAAGTGTTTTGGTCTCAAGTGAATTTTTTTTAATAAAAATGTTTTCAATGATTGGTTGAAAAAGGATTTCTTGTAAACTGTTTTCTTAAATAGTAGATTGAGGTGTTTTCATAATAAACCTCATAATAAATGTTAATGATTTTATTTGGTAAATAGAGATTTTAATTATAAAAAGATATACAGGCATGACGCCATATTAGAGATCGGGTCGTGTAGTGAACGACGTTAGGGGCAGGTCCTGAAACCCTGCTAGGCCACTTTGGTGGTGAATATCATGGTTTGCCTGAAATAATAAAAAGGTACACTTGATGAACTGTTTCAAATATACTTTTGATAAACAAAAGTATTTATCTAATTTATTTTTATTTATTAAGAAATGTTCTATGAAACTATTTATCTGTTTATTTTAAAATATAGTCCTACTGAGCCTTTCGCTTACGTTTTTATTGTTTTAAAATTTTGCCCATAGGTGGATATTAGCTTAGGATCGGAGGAGAGTCCGTTGACCGGACTTGTGACCAGTAGAAGATTGGGTAGGTTGTACTGTAGCAAGTAAGCCATGTAAACTTTTAACCTTTTTTTTTTTACTTGGGCTATGGTTGTATGATAATATTGTCAGTACCACATGTGTGTGCACAATATGTAGACCAGTGGGACCCATATTCGTTCCACCTCATATTTAAATATTTTAATGTTCTTGTTATTTGCTCAATTATTATGACAGTTTATTCTATTTCTTAATTTCTTTTGTTCGACGATTTTTAAAATTATCTCATTTTTATTTATAAATTAAATTATAAAACCCTGTTTTTAACTAAATCTTTATTTAATTAACTTAACTAAACCACCACGTCACCTCCCGTACTCCGGGGCGTGACAAAATGGTATCAGAGCTCAAGGTTATGAACCTTGAGAATTGTGCACACATAGGTACGACAATGGAATACCACTGACAGTCCAAATTTTGTTTTCAGAAGTGAGAGAATGGCACCTAGATGTCGTTCGACCGTGGATGCCAAGTTTGGAAACGATGAGGGCATGATGAGGGCTATGTTTGCAGCATTTCGGTAGATGGTAGTAAGGGCAAGACTTGATGATTCCGAGGCTAGTCGTCGGCATATACTTTAAGAAGTTTTGACGTGTATCTGTATCGACTTTTGACGGAACTGGGGACCCGCAGGTGGTAGAATATTGGCTAGATTCGATCGTGAAGCACTTGGATACGCTTGGTGTGCCAGCGGAGTATCGCATAGAATTCGCAGCATATAAGTTTGAAGGTAGTGCTAACACCTGGTGGAAGTAAGCAAAGCGCCTAGGAAATGATGGTAATATTGATTAGGACAGATTCGAGGAGCTGTTTTATGATAGGTATTTTCCACAGGGATACAGGGACCAAAAGGCGACAGAATTCTATAGGTTGCAGTAGGACGACATGTCAGTTTGGGAATATGAAGTGAAGTTCAATGAATTGGCGAGGTTTGCTCCCTCAACAGTGGCATCGGAGCGTGAGAGGTGTATCAAATTTCAGGAAGGACTTAAGGCTCCTATTCGACGATAGATAGTTGCCCTACGACTCCAGAACTTTGGAGAGCTTGTGTCATCAGCAATATCAGTGAAAAATGATTACGCGCAGTACTGTAAGAATCGAGCTAAGGCATCAGGAGGACCACAGAGGAGCGACAGGAGGAGCGTCAGCAGTCGACCGACTCCGGGAAAGAGCAAACAGGGTGGCTTGAATAGTGGCAGCAGCAGTTCATTCAGCAGCGGGCGCAGCAACCCCTATAGCTTTCACTGTCACTATTGCCAGCAGCCAGGACACATCAAGAGGAATTGCCCAATCAGAAGCACTCGCCTAGGATTTCAGACCAGAGAAGGAGCTAGTCATCAGCCTCAGCTTCAGACTCTACCCCAACCGTAGCAGTATCCTCAGCTTCCATTCCATCAATTCTCTCCTCAGCAACTGTCACATCCAACGCAAGGACAACAACTGTAGGATTTTCAGTGTAATGTCTCTCAATATCGAGCGTCGAGTACAGCTAGTGTCCAGTCACCATCATCGCAGCAGTATCGGCCAGTTAATCTAGGAACTAGTAACATGGGTAGAAGTAAAGGAAAAGCTCCAATGCAGGTTCATACGATGACATCAGGGAGTTCAGATGCCTAGACCAATAACGCAGTTGTAGATGGTACGATCATGGTTTCTCAGTCTTTAGCACACGTCTTGTTTGATACTGGTGCCACTCATTCTCTCATTTCGAGTTCTTTTGTACATGCCTTGGGATTAGAAATAGAAGAGTTTGATGAACCCTTAGCTATAGCTTCACCCTTGGGGCGGGTATGTGTGAATAATACATGTAAAGCTTGTAAAATAAAGATCGGGGATGAGATTTTTAAAAGTGATTTGATTGTAATCCCCATGAGAACCTATGATGTGATCCTAGGGATGGACTGGTTGTCCAGATACAGTGCAGTAGTGGACTGCCAACTTAGGAAAGTAACCCTAGTGTCTAAAAGGGGGACGATAATAACCTACCAGGGTGGTGGTGATCGGTTAATGAGTGAGCATCGTGTTAGGGCATGTCTCGGAGGGCGAAAGAACGCAGTTTGTTATGCTATCTTCATGGATTTGGAAGGAGAGCCCAGTGTTTCGAGAAGACGTGCAGTAATTCCAGTGGTAGACGAATTTGAAGATGTCTTCCTCGACGAGCTACCAGGATTACCACCGCATTGGGAGATTGAGTTTGGTATTGAATTGTTTCCAGGAATAGCATCTTTTTCTATACCACCTTACCGGATCGCACCGGCAGAGATGAAAGAACTCAAGAAGCAACTTCAGGAGCTTGCTGACAAGGGATATATCTGGAATAATACATCACCGTGGGGAGCACCGGTCTTGTTTGCTAAAAAGCATGATGAAACTCTCAGGTTGTGCATAGATTATCGATAGCTGAATCGAGTTACGGTGAAAAATAAGTATCCATTGCCCAGGATCGATGAGTTGTTTGATCAGTTCGGAGGTTCGTGGTACTTCTCAAAGATAGACTTGAGGTCAGGATACCATCAACTCAGGATTAAGGAAGAGGACATTCCCAAGACAGCTTTCAGGACCCGGTATGGACATTTCAAGTTTCTAGTAATGTCATTTGGATTAACGAACACTCAGGCAGCTTTCATGGACTTGATGAACAGGATATTCAAGCCTTACTTGGATCAGTTCGTGATTGTGTTCATCGACGACATTTTGGTTTATTCTAAGACTTGGGAAGAGCATGAGCAGCATCTCAGGATCGTGCTTCAGACTCTGCGAGAACATCAGTTGTATGCCAAGAAGGAAAAGTGCGAGTTTTGGTTGACAGAAGTCAAATTTCTGGGTCATGTTATTTCCGAACAAGGTATCTCAGTGGATCCGTCAAAGATCGAAGCCATTGTGGATTGATAACGACCGCGGAATGTGGCAGAGATCCGCAGCTTTTTGGGACTTGCAGGATATTATAGGAAATTCGTGAAGGACTTCTCGAAGATAGCAGCGTCGTTGACGAGATTGATTAGGAAAAATTTAGGTTCGAGTGGAATGAAGAATGCGAGTTTGCTTTTCAAGAGTTGAAGGATCGATTGACTTCAGCTCCAGTGTTGATCATTCCCAACAGTGACGAGCCGTACGAGGTTTATACAGATGCATCAGGACGTGGACTTGGATGCGTGTTGATGCAACAGGGACGCGTGGTAGCATATGAATCAAGACAGTTATGACCTCACGAGCGAAATTATCCTACTGATGATTTGGAACTCGCAGCGGTGATTCATGCATTAAAGATTTGGAGATGTTATCTGTTCGGGGCAACATTTCAGGTTTTCTCCGACCACAAGAGCTTAAAGTATTTGTTCACTCAAAGGGATTTGAACTTGAGGCAGCGGAGATGGATGGAATACATAGAAGATTATGATTTTGCGTTGCAGTATCATCCCGGGAAAGCTAATATTGTCACAGATGCGCTCAGTCGAAAATCTTCAGGGATATTGGCATGTTTGGCTCTCAAGGATTAGAAGAGGGATGCGACAGTAAGTGAGTTTGGTCTACAGTGTTGCGAGGACTACGATCGTATTTCGGTGTATCATATAGAGGCGACCCCAGCTCTTGTTCAGATGGTGAAGCAGAACCAGTGGCAAGACCAGCATCTTTAGGGAATCTGGACGCTGATTCAGAACAGGGAGTAGTTTGAAGAATGGAGGATACATATAGATGGATCATTGTACTTCAGGAAGCATTTGACAGTTTCAGCTATCACTGAAGTGAAGAAAGCCGTAATGGACGAAGCTCATAGATCTTAGTTCGCTATTCATCTAGGGAGTACAAAGATGTATCGTGACTTGAAGAGGCACTATTGGTGGAGAGGCATGAAGAAGGACGTTCGAGAATACGTGGCCAAGTGTGCGACTTGTCTCCAGGTGAAAGCCGAGCATCATAAGCCAGCAGGTCAGCTTCAGCCACTTCCTATTCCAGGATGGAAATGGGAACACATGACAATGGATTTCCTTACTGGATTGCCGAGGACGGAGAAGCGGCACGATGCGATTTGGGTCGTGATTGACAGGTTAACGAAGTCAGCTCATTTCATTTCGTTCAGATCGACGTGTTCAAGGAAGATTCTTGGGGAGTTGTATATGCAGAATATAATGCGATTGCATGGAGTTCCTTTGTCCATCACATTAGATAGGGATACCAGGTTTAACGCTAAATATTGGAGGAGCTTTTAGGAGGCCATGGGTACAGATTTGAACTTCAGCACAGCATTTCATCCTTAGACCAATGGGCAATCTGAGCGAGTCATTCAGATTCTCAAAGATATGTTGCGTGCTTGTGCATTAGACTTCGGCGAGAACTGGAAGAAATACTTGCATCTGGTGGAGTTCGCATACAACAATAGCTATCAATCGAGTATTGGTATGGCACCGTTCGAGGCATTGTATGGGCGACCGTGTCGATCGCTAGTGTGTTAGGCCAAGCCAGAAGATAGGGTTATTCTTGGACTAGATAAGGCTCGTGATAGCAATGAGAAGATCATCATGATTCAAGACAGATTGAAAGCAGCTCAGAGTCGACAGAAGAGCTATGCGGATAGAAGACGACGACCTTTGGAATTTGAGGTTGGAGATTTCGTACTCTTGAAGGTATCACCTCGCAAAGGCATTTCGCGATTCAGAGTAAAAGAAAAACTCGCGCCAAGATATATTGGACCATTCATGATTACTCAACGTGTTGGAGTGGTTGCATATCGACTCAACCTTCCTCCAAAACTTTTGCATGTTCATGACGTATTCCATGTATCGATGCTTCGAAAGTGTCCACCTGAGCAGGATAAGATCATTTCGATTCAAGATGTGCAGATTCAGGAGGACACGACTTATAAAGAAGTGCCGATTCAGATCATCGATCGTAAAGTGATTAGCTTACGTCATCGTGAGATCTCGTTAGTCAAGGTCATGTGGCAGCATCACGGGGTTGATGAAGCCACCTGGGAATTAGAATCGAGAATGCGGGAGTTGTATCTGCATTTATTTTGTTTTTGAATCGATTTGTAAATTTTGAGGACGAAATTTCTTTTAGGGGTGGAGAGTTGTAACACCCCGAAGTTAATTAAGTGGAATTAGAGTGTTAAATGGTGGATTCGTGTGCCATAATAAGTGTTTTCAACTTAAGTTTATCATTTTGTGAAAATTAAGTAAACTTGTTTTATTTTACTCTTTTAATAATTTTTAATTATTCTAAATTGTTTTTAATTGTTAATTTAAATTTCAATGAAGCAATTTGATTTGAAAACTGTGTGCTGTTGTACACAGTCTTGTAAAACTAATTGCCTTTTCTTCCTCTATTTAAAAACTCACTCTCACTCTCTCTCTTCTCTCTTCCTCTCTCTCGGTTACACTCTCTCTCTCGTTCTCTCTCTAAAAATTTTGAATCAAATTTTGATTTCAAGCTTCGGATTAGTAGATTGAAGGCTCGGGAACGAGATTCAACAACAAAAACATCATTTTAAAGCTTCAATTCGAGGTTAGTTTCAAAAATTTAAAAGTTTTTCTATTTTTTAAATTTTCTTGCATTTTGAAATCTAAGAGTTTTTAAGCTTAGAAAAGCTTCAATCTAAGTTAGATGGACTTAGATTAGCTAGAATACAAACCTTGTTTGAACAAAAACGGATTGAAATCAAGATTTTTCATTTTTTCTCTATTTTCTCTATTTTTGGATTTTTGTGAAAATCTTCCTTAAATCTTGTTTTGATGACTTGAAAAGTGTTTAATAATGTTTATTTATCAATTTTGATCATTATCCATGCCTGGGAACTGAGAAAAACAGGTTGGATTGAAGATTGGGACTTGAGAGGCCGAGAACCCGTGCGTGAAAATTTTTGAAATTTCCCAGATCGGCAGGCCGGACTTTGTGTTCAGCAGGCCAGATTCAAAGGATCGGCAGGCCAGATTCATCCGATCGGCAGGCCGAACCTGAAAACGGCCACTTCAGCCGAACCAGGGGGACCGATAGGCCGACAGAACATAACTCAATTTTATGATTTTTCACCCGTTTTTACTGTTTTGAACCCTGATTGAAATTCTAACTTTATAAAATGATTTTATAAACCTAAATGGTACACTATGACACCATGAGACGATTTAATAATCTAGGATATATCGAGTTAGATATTAATAGACCTAGCTTTCATTTAAGGTTGTGCGTGGATCCGTGGAGTAACGTATAGCGGACTAGGATTACAGTGTGGGATACCGACATGGATATCGAGGTAGGACTTCTACCCTTTCCTTGGTAGCCAATTTTAAGTGTTTTGGTCTCAAGTGAATTTTTTTTAATAAAAATGTTTTTCAATGATTGGTTGAAAAAGGATTTCTTGTAAACTGTTTTCTTAAACAGTAGATTGAGGTGTTTTCATAATAAACCTCATAATAAATGTTAATGATTATATTTGGTAAATAGAGATTTTAATTATAAAAAGATATATGGGCATGACGCCATATCAGAGATCGGGTCGTGTAGTGAACGACCTTGGGGGCAGGTTCCGAAACCCAGCTGGGCCACTTCGGTGGTGAATATCATGGTTTGCCTGAAATAATAAAAAGGTACACTTGATGAACTATTTCGAATATACTTTTGATAAACAAAAGTATTTATCTAATTTATTTTTATTTATTAAGAAATGTTCTATGAAACTATTTATCTGTTTATTTTAAAATATAGTCATACTGAGCCTTTCGCTCATGTTTTTATTGTTTTAAAATTTTGCCCATAGGTGGATATCAGCTTAGGATCGGAGGAGAGTCCACTGACCAGACTTATGACCAGTAGAAGATTGGGTAGGTTGTACTGTAGCAAGTAAGCCATGTAAACTTTTAACCTTTTTTTTTTACTTGGGCTGTGGTTGTATGATAATATTGTCAGTACTACATGTGTGTGCACAATATGTAGGCCAGTGGGACCCATACTCGTTCCACCCCATATTTAAATATTTTAATGTTCTTTTTATTTATTCAATTATTATGACAGTTTATTTTATTTCTTTAATTTCTTCTGTTCAAACTATTTTTAAAATTATCTCATTTTTATTTATAAATTAAATTCTAAAACCTTGTTTTTAACTAAATCTTTATTTAATTAACTTAACTAAACCACCACGTCACCTCCCGTACTCCGGGGCATGACATTCGCTACAAGCAAGGTAAAGAAAACGTCGTTGTCGATGCTCTTTCTCGCAGGTATGTCTTATTCTCAACTCTTAATGCTAAACTACTAGGTTTTGAACACATTAAAGAGTTATATGTTGATAACCGTGACTTTAGTACTAAGTATCAAGCTTGTGAGAGATTTGCTAATGGTAAGTACATTAGGCATGAGGGATACTTGTTTCGGGAGAATAAATTGTATGTGCCTAATTGTTCATTAAGAGATTTGCTAGTGAGAGAATCCCATAGGGGAGGATTGATGGGACATTTTGGAGTGATAAAGACTTTGGCGGTGTTGCAGGAACACTTCTATTAGCCACATATGAAACGAGATGTTGAGAGGCTTTGTGGTAGATGTGTAACTTGTAGGCAGGCTAAATCAAGAGTGCAGCCCCACAGTTTGTACACCCCTTTACCAATACCTAGTGAACCCTGGACTGATATTTCAATAGATTTTGTGTTAGGTTTGCCTAGGTCTAAACGGGGAAGAGACTCGATATTTGTGGTCGTAGATAGGTTTTCCAAGATGGCACATTTTATTCCATGCCACAAGACAGATGATGCTTCCAATGTTGCTGGTTTGTTCTTTAGGGAAATTGTAAGACTTCATGGTATGCCTAGGACAATTGTTTCTGATAGGGATGTAAAGTTCTTAAGCTACTTTTGGAAGACTTTGTGAGCTAAGTTAGGGACTAAGCTATTGTTTTTGACTACTTGTCACCCTTAAACCGATGGTCAAACAAAAGTTGTGAATAGAACCTTGTCAACCTTGTTGCGAGCTGTCATTAAAAAGAACATCAAAACTTGGGAGGAGTGTTTACCACATGTTGAGTTTTCTTATGATCGATCTGTTCATTCTACTACTCAATTTTCACCGTTTGAAATTGTTTATGGTTTTAATCCTTTAACTCCTTTGGATTTAATGCCATTACCTTTGTCTGAGCATGTGAATTTAGATGGAAAAAGAAAAGCTAACCTTGTTAAGCAGATACACAAGAAGGCAAGACTCAACATCGAGTGAAGGACTAAGCAATATGCTAAACAAGCCAACAAAGGGTGTCACAAGCTCGTCTTCGAGCCCGGTGATTGGGTGTGGTTGCACAGTAAGTAAGGAACGGTTTCTAGAACAAAGGAAGTCCAAGCTGTTGTCTAGAGGAGACGGTCCTTTTCAAATTCTTGAAACGATCAATGATAATGCGTACAAGCTAGACTTGCCAGGTGAGTATGGTGTAAGTGCCACCTTTAATGTTTCTTATCTAAGTCCTTTTGACGCAGGCGACGATTTGAGGACAAATCCTTCTCAAGAGGAGGGGAATGATGAGGACATCAGTAGCACAAGCAAGAGCACATGGGATGAGACATATTTTGATCCAATTCAAGTTCCCATTGGTCTAGTTACAAGAGCTCGTGCGAAGAAGTTCAAAGAAATGCTTATTGAGCTGATTCAAGCATCTTGGGCTCAAGCTATCGCATAGAGGCCCATTGAGGGAATTGCATGTGACATCCAGACCAACAAATGCGTGATTCAAGTTCTAGAAGGGACCGAGTAATCATATGGCTGCAAATAAATCAAGCTACTTTCCATTTCAGTTACTTTCCCAATTTGAGGTGACAAGTGGCAAGAAGAATCAGCTATTTATCTATTTATTGTCTAGTTTCATTTTTTTAGAAACATGTGTTTTTTATTTCATATTATTGTAAGGCTTTTCAGCCATTTAGGGAACTTATCTTATTTGCTTTAGATTGGGCTCTTTTTTGGCTGGTAATTGGTTTGCCCGAAATTTCATGGGTAATTAGGAGCTAAAAATTCGCAAAGGAGAAACTACTATTTATTGTAACGAATTTCATTCAATGGTAATCAGTTTTTACACACAATTTGAGGTTTAATTCTCTTCGGTTCCTAAACAAACTATTCGAACTAATCGAAAAATTCCATGGCGTTCATAGACTTATCAATCAGTCCGTCCATAGCTGATTGTGGCATCCTCACATACCAAGGTTCGTGCTTCTTGTTGGGCATCGGGTCGTAGTTTCGTACTAAATTGATTCAAAATTTTGATCTTGGAGACCGATTTTGGTTAGGGTCGCGTTCGTTCTTGACGGGGTTCGTATCATACACCCGGCACAGTCAAATGGGATAAACTCTCATTTTTTAATAAGTGTCCCAGAAACTCATCAGAAAGGTATTCTCCACCTCGATCGGATCAAAGTGCCTTTATAGATCTACCCAATTGTTTTTCCACTTCAGCCCAAAACTCCCTGAACTTGTCAAAAGTTTCACTTTTGTGGTGCTTCAGGTGCACATACCCATATCTTAAGTAATCATCAATAAAAGTGACGAAGTACTCATACCCTCCTCGTGCCCGGATGTTCATCGGTCCGCAAACATCACTATGCACAAGTTCTAAAACCCTTCTAAACTCTCAATCTAGCACATCATCACCTATGACAATGTGTCAATGTTTTTATTCATGAAGTCCACCTCCGATGGCCAAGACAAACCATCTCCCAATAGGGATATAAACAACATAACAATCTTTACATGAATAAAGCATCCAACTTTATTCCCTCGATTGCGGATCTTATGATTTAAATTGTCACCTTAAGAATTGTGTCTTCCACATAATCTATCCATCATATGCCCAATTCTTAAAAGTTTAGACCGGCAGTCTCAGACTATTGTTCGCTTATCATACATTTAACAAATATGAACGTAAAAAGGACAAAATTTAGTATATAAATAATAAATAAATTCTTTATTGATAAAAAATGTCTCCAAAACATATTACATGTCTAATAGGGCCGGCCTGGCACAGCCTACGAAAAATCATGGGCCGGGCTGGGCTTGGGCCGGGCTAGGCTAGCACGTTTAGGCCCATCATGGGTCGACCTATCCTGACCCATGTAAGGCCTATATAGGCCCACAATGGGCCAGCCCACCAAGGCCCATTGTGGCCTAATTTCATTTATAATGTTTTTCTTCTTTTTTTTTGTTTTTTAGTAATTTTGTACACATCTTATATATAATTATCATAATTGTATTCTTTTTTCCTTACAATGGTTTTGTCCCATTGGGTTTTCCTTGGAAAGGTTTTTAATGAGGCAATCGTAAATAAAATATCCCTTTTTGTATTTCCATTGACTATTCAAACTTTTATATTTGTTAACTTGTTTAAAAATTCAAAAATAAAAATTAAAAATTAAAAATTAAAAATTGCATGTTTAGATGAGCTGGCCCATCTAAACCCACGATGGGCTAAAATAGGCCTACTTATCCTAATTTGTAGATGGGCTCGAATGGGCTAGCCTATTCAAGGCCCACAGCACGGCCCCGCCAGGCCGGCCCATGTAAAATTGGCCCGTAGGCTAGGCTGGGCTGAGGTAATTTTAATATGGGTCGGCCCGGCCCCACCCACTACCCGTGTAGGCCTAACGAGAACAGGCTGGGCTGAGTCGGGCTAGGCCGTTCTTGTATCTCTACAATATCAAGCAAAAATATTGTGTTTCAGAACAAGGTTTGAAACCTGTAATAATTCTAGAGATTTAATAACGACAGAAATGCTATTTTATGAATGGACACAACCAATTCAATCTATAAAACCTTTTCTTAAAAGTACCTCTTCATTTGTAAAGGTATCTCTTTATATTTATATAGGCATCTTTTTGTGTATCAACACATCTATTATAACAGATGTGTCTATTGCTAATAGATGTTCAAGTTTGCATGAAAGTATACAACTAATAGTTACATTGGTTCAAAACATTCAAAGTGAATCAGCACGAGAGAGGCTGTAGCACTAGCTTTTTGGCACCATAGTGTTTAGGCTTTTGCACGTTAAAACAACTAGGCGCTATGGTGCCGGTACCTTTTTGAATGGACACTGCAACTTTGGTTTTGGGCACCGCAATGCCAACACCACTATACCACAAATCAAATATTTCTTGAGGTTAAATATTAAGAAAATCCTCAAAGCTATTATGTTATTATAATATATTTTTATGTTAGCTTGTAGAAATTTAATAAAATGGGGATTTGTAGATTTTACGGTGTCAAAATAGAATTTGGAAGCTCATTTTAGGTGTTACAAGCCCAAGAAGTATACAACTAAATTCCTAGAGGAATGCGTATCATCCCACAGTACACTATGCCAGGTTTGCCTACTATATATGGTGTCGTTGAAAGACAAAACAAGACGCTAAAAGACATGGTGAGGAGTATAATCTCTTATTCTATCTTACCAGAATCACTCTAGGAAAAAGCACTTAAGACTATAGCATATATTCTTAACAAGGTTCCAAAAAGCAACTACCCAAAGCCCTTATGAACTTTGGACGGGCAAGAAGCTTCATCTAAAGCATTTGCATGTTTCAGGATGTCTAGCTGAGGCAAGGCCTTATAAGCCTAATGAAAAGAAACTAGACTCAAGGACGGTGAGTCATTATTTTATTGGATACACTGAAAGATCCATGGGGTACAAGTTTTATAATCCAACGACGAAGTCGATTTTTGAGACGAGAAACAATTGGTTCTTTGAGGATGTCGAGTTTGTGGGGGAAGATAAGGTTAAGGACTTTGTCTTTGAAGAGGAATATGTTGATATTTTCACAATTGTTATTGACATTGATCAAGCTCCTATTCCTGACATTGTTCAAGAAGTAGACCCAAATCAAGACAATGTCGGAGAACCTCCTATTCTAGAAATTGTTTCAAAAGAACAAACTCTGCCATCTTAAGAACCTATGCCATTAAGGAGATTCACTAGAGAAATGAGAAGTACAGTGCCAGATGATTACATTGTATTTCTCCAAGAGCATGAGTTTGACATTGGTGCAATGGAAGATGATCCAATCAAATTCCGTCAAGCCATGGAAAGTTCTAGATCTCAAGAGTAGATTGATGCCATGAATGAAGATATAAAGTCTATGAAGGATAATGATTTTTGGGATCTTGTCCTATTGCCTGAAGGAGAGAAGCCCATTAGTTGCAAACGAATATTGAAGACCAAGAGGGATTCAAAAGGCGATGTGAAGAGGCATAAGTCTAGTCTTGTCGCTTTAGGCTTTACATAGAAAAAAGGCATCAATTATAATGAAAGTTTCTCTCAGATTTCTTCGAAAAGACTCTTTTAGGATTATAATGGCATTAGTGGCACATTTTGATCTTAAGCTTTATTAAATGGATGCTAAGACTGCTTTTCTCAATGGTGACATTGATGAAACAATCTATGTGGTGCAATCAACAAACTTTGTGTCGGGAGATGCAACGAAGATGATTTGCAAGTTGAAAAAATCCATCAATAGGCTTAAGCAAGCCTCTCATCAGTAGTATTACAAATTTCATCATGTTATCATCTCGTTCGGTTTTAAGTTAAATGTGGTCGATGATTGTATATCTATAAGTTCAATAAAAGTAAGTATATTTTCTTGGTTTTATATGTCGATGACATTTTGTTTGCCAGCAACAATATAGGCTTATTGCACGAAACCATTACTGCCAACATCAATTCTATTCCTATACTGAATGGCAGCAACTTCAAATCATAGCAAGAGAACCTCCTTATAGTTCTTGAAGTCATAGATCTCGACCTTGCATTATGGGTTCCTTTTCCTGTACCTCTTACAAATAAGAGTTCCTTTGATAAAAACAGGGACATAAAAAGGAAAGAGAAGTCAAATCACATGTGTATAATGATCATGAAGAAAGCCATTCTAAAAGCATTCAAGGGTACTATATCAGAAACAATAAAAACAGCCAAATAGTTACCTCGAGGACATTGAGAAGAGGCTTGCTAAAAGTGTACTTGTTTCAACCTTTTCATTTTTGACAAATCTCTTTTCAATGTCCTCGAGGAACTCTTTGGCTGTCTTTATCATTTTTAATATAGTGTCCCTAAATGCTTCTAGAATGGCCTTCTTTATGATCATTATATACATGCAATTTGACTTCTCCCACCTTTCCATGTCCCTCTTTTCATCAGAGAAACTCTTATCTATAAGAGGTGCAAAAGAAGAAACCCTTAACGCAAGGTCAAGATCCATGACTCCGAGAACTATAAGGAGGTTCTCTTGCCATAATTTGAAGTTGCTACCATTTAGCATAGGAATGGAATTGATGTTGGCAGTAATGTTTGAGGCAGAACTAGTAGCTAAAACAGAAAACAAAACAAACAAATCCAAAAACAAGCTCACATAAGAATCCAAAATAATAATAATAAATCCAAATAAAAGTAACCTATCTCAAGACACCGAGAACTCCATTAATATTTTGTCTTTGGACATAAATATTAACTTGTAAGTAATATATTGGTGTAGTAATCAAACACTGACAATAAGAACATGCCAAATAATAAATCTTCCTTGAGGCCAATTTATTGTTCACATGTAAACCGAATAATCATCACATGTTTATTACCACAGTTGTACATGCAATTTTGTCAAATATTAACCTTTCTTTAAACCGATCAATATTCACATAAGTTGTATGGATACAGCTGTTTATATTTCAAAACCAATTAATTTCCACAAGAGATATCACTTTGATGACTTGTTGCTTCAATTAATTCATCTGAAAATATATATATAATATCAATATTTGAATTTAAAAGTGCACTAAAAATGACCAAAATTAAAATAAAAAATAAAAAATGGTTAAAAGTCAACCTAGTCAAAGTCAACCAATCAAATCAATCGGCCAACTTAACTAGTCAACCTTGATTGGGTCAACACTGACCAGGTCGAGTAGACCCAACCCAGATTCTTACCTAGCCCCCCTTTTTTTTTGCTCTTTTTTTTTGAGTCACTCAGGGGTTTAACCCCTTGGGTTCTTTATGGTCACGGGCCCAATGGGCCTGTGTATGTCATCTAATTTTTTTTTTTTATATACTCGGTCACACAGGGGTTAACCCCTAGGTGTTTTTCTAGTCACGGGCCTAATCAAGCCCGTGTAATCCCTCTTATTTCTAGGCTTAAGCCCAAATATTATAAAAATAACCCTAGGGAGACCCCGAGGAGATGAATGTGACGACCGCCTTTGCATCCTACCGCGACCAGGTGGCCGCGAATCCTTTCTAGTTGGCGCCCATGGGCTGCAATCGAAAAGGGCCAACACTAACAGTGGCAAGGCCAACCATCGGCCAAACGACTCCCATCCTTTTTTTTTTTTTTTTTGAGTTTTCTTCAGGCGGTGGTTTGGCCACGGCTTTTCCATCTTCACCACAGCCATTGGTCGCAACTTTGCTTGCCAGCGAGGGTAGGGAAGCCAGCCGCTAATGAGAGCCATGAAAGCCCCTCTTCCCTTCTTTTTAACTCCTTATGTGGCGGCCTTTGGCCATCGCTTTCCTTTCTCCGACTTTGACTTTTCGGGCCGCGGCTGAAGTCCAATGCCGACGCCAATGATGTTCTAAATCTTTTTAATATATAAAACTGAAACTTATATGTTATATAAATATATAACCAAAATTTGAATCCAAAAACATAAGCAACCCAAATTTATATATATATATATATATATTATAAAACCAAATCAATGAAAAAAAACATATATATATATATATATATATATACACACAAACCAAATAATTAATTCTCAGAATAATTCAACCAAAATTTTTAAATAATTGTTCTCAAATTCAACAATTTTAGACACCATAGATTGCCAAATTTGAGAATTATTCTACGAGAATCACATCTAGAAAATTATTAATTCCCAATGCTTTAACATGAAAAGGCTCTAAATACCACTTGTTAGAACAAAATACTATGATGAACACCATCATCAATCAAGATCATTCATGTCAAATCCCCAAGATAATTCATAAGATGTAAAAACTTACCTGAATCCATAGAATGTAATTCTGAGTCTATAGGTTAAGAATATTCCAATTCTAATACATAAATCCTCTTTTAAAGAATATCTCTGTAATCTCTCTGTAGATGAGTAAAAGAAAAATAACATACGTACTGACATAGGAACCACAACGCCTATATATAACTGCTAACCCTAGCAGTTATCTTTAATTAACAATTTAGCCTATCATAAAATTAGTAATTATATTTTGGCCTCCACACATAAAAAAACCCACACTTAATGATGCATTAAAAGCCTAAAACTTAAATTGATCGCTTTGATTAGGCAAGCCTTATCTGATAGCCTTTAATACATATTTATTTAATATATTAGTCCATATATTAGATTAACTCCAACAATTTACCCCTACCAAAATATTTTTTCTCAAATTAAACAATATTATAGTTGGTGTTGCTGCTAATCATTTACCCCAATTGAAATAACTTTTCTTAAATTTCTCCTTGCAAATTTTTTTTTTCTTGTAGTCAAATATACCCTTTAAAAAAATTGTGGCCATTGTAAATACTTTTTTAAGATCATCCTGTTGACACTATGTTTCTCAAATTTGTTCTTACTCAAACATCCTCTCGTTGCATGCATCCAAATACAATGAATCCGTTTGGTAGTGTTTTTGAAATAGGTGAAAATAGTTTTATTTTGAAAAATAAAAATTTTTTAGAAATTATGCTAAGATGTTTTTAAAATTTTTGCTTCAAAACGTTACAAAAATATTTTCCAAAATTCTCAAAATAATATCAAATGGGGCCAATGAATTCTCTTTCAAATGCATTAATACATTGAAACAAAAGGTTACCAAACCTGTCCAGTCTACTTCGTGCATCTCTTTATCCATATTCGCTCGAGAATCGCAAGCGGTATAAAGTAGCAAAAATTCCTACACACGCTCACACACAAGACACAAACAGACTTGAGCGGAATTCGCTTCCAAGCAATAAATCTCATGCCGTCGTTTTGGAGTTGGTTTAACTCCGGCCAAAGAGTGTAGTTGGAAATAATCATCAGCAATTGAGGATTTGTCCAAATTAAATTAGAAATCTGAACCAAGAATGTTTTACCCTCCCTCCACTTCCCTTATCCCTTCAAATTCTATCTAAAATTTCTAATTTAATTTTTAAACCTTTGACAAACGTTATTCAACCAACAAAACGCTCAATTATTTGGCACTACCTTGAGAACGTTTCCATCAGAATTATCCGGACACCTAGGCTGGAATAATATTAAGAGCCTTCATTAGGAAAGCCAATGTGAAGGCATCTTCTTGGAGCTTCTCAAATCTGAACCCATCAAAACAGAAAGAAACAACAATTAGGTTCCTGAGACCACCAGAAAACTTTGAATTTCAGAGGTGAAATACAACTGGAGTTCTGTTAAACAGGCAGTAAGAGTGAATCTAGAAGAGAAACTGTCAACATGTACAACGTCTTACATCATAATAGGTCGTTCATGAGAAACATTGTTAATTAAGATGCCCTCTGGATTTGGGGTAATAGTTATAATGCTAAAAGCACGGAATATTTATAACTCAATCCAATTATTCGTCTTAAATGTCACCATCAGTTGACTTTAATTGTGTCACTGCAAGGAGTTGCAAAATACAATGCAAAACTGAAGGAATCCATGGCACTTGGTTTCCAAGCATGACTTTTTTAAACAAGGAAATCGATGTCACAAGTTAATTAAAGGCTTTTTTTTTTCTTTAAGAAAAACCTTCTTGTTGATAAAATAATCAAATTATAAAGAGAAAAGAGGGAGGTGTCTTTAAGAAAAACAAAAGGAAGAAACAAAACAGAAAATAAAGGCATCAAATCTTCGTAGAGAGCAGCTGCAAACGTTTAATCTTCCATTACATTCGTCCAAGTTAGAATTATTAAAGAAAAAACGTTGGTTCATCTGCAAAGGTGGAATGCACTATTTTCTGAATGGTGAAGTAATGAATGTCAGTCATCAGGATTGTGGTCCCATAATGTATACTATTTCGATAGAGGAAATAAAAGGGAGGAAAAAAAAACCATATCGATAAGAAGGAAAATACTAAACAAGTGTAGCAAAAGACTTTACCTCCCTGACTTTGAAAAATGCCCGGCACCAAGTTCACATTTAAACAAGAGAATATTTTTGTCTTCACTTCGCTTAGTTTTGCCACAACCTTAGCAGGTTCTAAATGCACGACTCGTGGATCTGTTTCCAATAGACCACAGCATACCAGAAATCAGACTCAATGCTAGAAGAAGGCAGGGACGCAGCAAATACAGACAAATTATACATATGCTCTCTATCAAAGTACGGAATCAACAAAGCATTAAATAAAAAAAATGCTGACAACGAATATTGCACTATAAAGAGCTTCCTACAAAACTACATCAACTGGTAATGAAGAAATTATTACATAAAGGGATGTTTACTAAACTGCAAAGGAATGTAACAGAAAAGGTCTGGATATTGTAAAAAAAGAAAAATTTTTTGGAACATAGTTTTGGGGAATATTGTTATAAAGGAACCGAAGAATTTGTAAGGATCAAGAAGATGATATAGTTTTGGTCTGGGATAGAATAAAATATTGGATAGCTCTTTGGGTTCATAATGATAAGGAATTTAATAGCTGTCTCATCTCTGATATAGTCAAAAATTGGTCTTCTTTCTTGTAATTAGGCTTTTGTTTTTTTTTTTTTTTTAAGAAGATATCTCTTCCTCTTCTATTTGTAAATAATTCTTCCCATTTTTAATAAAGTTTCCTGTTTCAAAAACAAATGAAAAAGGTAGAAGGTTTAGAAAGGAAAGGAAGGAAAGGAAAGGAATATAAATGGGAATCATTGATTCACTATCTAAATTATCTATTAAGATGCAGAAATTGCAAACAATCCAATTTTCTTTCTAGTGTTTACTAAACTTAAAAATAGTTATCTTATCAATTTAATTACTAAAATGTTCTTATGCATAATTAAATGAACATTTCTTGATAAGGGCATATAAGTAAATTCGGCATTTATCCAAGTTAACCAGGTGTCAAGACCAAAAGTTAGTTACGATTAACATTCCCTTTCCTCATTCCTTGTATCAAGTGGGCACCACTAAATTACTGTTCCTAATTTTATAGGCAAACACATGAATAGGTGGAGAAGAGAAACACTCCTCCCTTTCCCCTTTCCCATTCATGTGAACTGTGAAGTAAACATGCCCCAAGTGTTAGGTCTATGCATACCATTGAGACCGGCTGTAACAAGAATGTTTGGATAGCTTTGAGCATTAACCTGTAGGAAATAGGGTTCAAACTCCAATCATTAGTGAACAAGTTTTGGAATTAACAAATACATGGCCAGATATCACAACTATAAGGTCATTTTAGCCTAATAGCAGTGCAGATTTGTGTTGTACTCACATCGTCAACCAGAGAATATGACTTCATATAGAAGTAGAACTCTTCCTTCCTTGGATCATCCCATTCCTGCAGCAACAGAAACAAAGTAAAAAACTGACAATAATACTAGTTGCTGCCTATATTCAGAATAAAATACCACCAGACTCGTGCACATTCTCTTTCAATACATATAGATTACAGGTATGCAGGAAAAGCAAGATGACAAAACCACATAACAAGCCAAAAAGCTGTAAATCGCATTAAGAAGAAGAAAACTGTAATGATAAAATTCAAACATAAGAATTCCAATACTGCCGGAGATAGAACAACAATGCAGCATTCTCATGCTCAGATAACCTCAAACTTAGAAACAACTTGAATGGATACAATGATTTTATAAATTGGTGCTCAATTTTCTTTGCTACATGACAGATTGTTGTTGTTGCTGTTGCTGTTGTTGTTGTTATGTTTTTTTTTTTTCTCTTTTGAAAAAGAGACAGAAATCTTATTGAAATAAAGGAGAATGTTAGAAAAATAAGGAAAAGCAAAAATCCTCAAAAAGCAAGATTGTTGTTACTCGTACGGATGAACCTTTAAGCTTCTAACGAGATCAAGGGAACAGCTAATTTTTTGCCATCAAACTAGAAATTGTAACTCTTCCTGGTTTTTTCTGTTTTTGCTTCTTCTGTGTGAGGACTTCTTGTTCTACTTTGCCATTCCAGTTTTTCTTTTGATACAATGCTAATTGCTCTCAGGATTTGAACCTGAGATCTCCCTTTAACCCATGGACGTTCTAGTTTTTCCCCTTTCAATAAAATTTCTTTATATATGCTGCAATTTTTTTTTATTTTTTCGAAAAGCAACTGCTAGATGAACTTTAAGACATTTTATTATGTCTAGAAAATTCAACTTTTTATTGTATATGCCTTTACTGTCAGAATTCAATTTCACAAGACAAGTAAAAGTACCTCCCACTCAGAAGTTGTAAGGGGGATAGTTGGATCAAGAATTGTGGCGACAACATCTACAAGAGGCACTCCAGCAACAGCAGCTTTGAACAAATCACGCCTCAAGTTAAGAACAGCACCAATAAGCAATCCCTAGCACTTCTTCCCTCGATACAGAGTCTTTCTTTTGAACACTACTTTTCTCTGATTAAATACTCCACACAAGCAATGAAATCTGTGAAAGTATTTTTCTTCTTTAAAAGCTTCCCATTCCCATACCACTGCCTACCCATCTCACCAAACCCACGAATGTGAGCTATAGCATAAATAAAGCCCCGATCTAGCAATGATATCCTTGAGGTTTTGAAACTGGGATCTATACATATCCATTCATATAACAAGATTACGAATTTCTGGAGCTCAAATGGCTTCAGTGGATAGGGGAAAAAATACACATTTGAAACATAAGACAGAAAAAAACCCCTTTTCTTACACCAATTTGGGTACATGCAGATTGGACTACAAGGAAAGCACTTATTCTTTAGTTAACAAAACCATAATATCATCTTGACCAGTAGATTGAAAGAAATCTTTTGAGACAACAGAAACACTAAAAAATTATTCAAGAATAATCGATTTCTTGCACGAGAACGTTTTATGGTAAAGTGGCCCAAATTTAGAAGTTTATGCCTCTTCATATTTCCATACATACAACTACTGACTATAAAAATCAACATTTGATTTTGACTGTCCTGCAAGGAAAAAAAAAAGGAAAAAACACTCAGTAAGAATTCTCGAGATGTAATTGCTTTGTTGAGCACGATTGCCTTTATACCACTAGTTGAACACAGCACGTGTAATAAACAAAGGTACTTTTACAAAATACTTCATAGATCAAGAACTACTTGAAAGGAAAATGAACAGCCAACAGTCTAAAAATAGAACACGAGTACACAACTCTAGCAGAGTCTACTAACCGAAAAAGCACTTGCATGATCACATACATACTTCTCTTAGAACTTCCATCACTCCTTTCTTTTTTGTTTTAATATTTGTGGCTGAAATTAGAATTGCAATTGGGAAGTACCTATTTATAGGTACTAAAACATCACCAATTATTGACACTTGAAAACCATCCAAGCTATTATGATGTAAATGATCAAGTTAAGTAAACTTGGCTCACATATAAATAAATGAGGGGAAAAGATAGCGTAAGGCGAGTGTTTTGCTCGTATTCTTTATTCGAGGGAGTACTTTGAAAATTTTGTACCAATTCTAGTGTTCTAAGTCCTTTTTGCGCATGCAGTTTTACAACATTCAAAGGAAAGAAAACTAAGGATGAAATTCAAGAGCATATTCAACAGAATGTTTCAGAAAAAAAATAATAATAATAATAACAATATTCAACAGAAAGCATCAAGACAGTCTCATGCAACAATAAAAGCTTTTAGAAACAAAATCCATTCAAAAACAATTTATTTATTTATTTATTGTAAATAAGTTAAAAAAACAAACAATCGAAATACTTCCATGTCCATTGCAGTACCCAATCGTTTTAAAACTTCCTTATTACCTCATAAGAACCATAGCCATAGAGTTGTAATGGATCAGACCCATCAAGCTTCACCAAGTCTTTCCTTTAAACAATGGATACAGGAATCTGAACACCATCTGGAGCAGTAGCCCATTTCCTCTCAATCACGCAGTTTGACGCATCAAAACCACCCAAAACTTTAAGAAATAGTAGGAAAAGTATGCACGTGATATAAAAGTTTAATCTATAAGCATTATGGAAGTGATTGAAACTATAACCAAACTGTACTTCACAATCGTGTTAGCAGAAGAAGAAAAATCTTTTTGAATTAGTGATATTGACAGTTACGCTGGCGATTTTCCATTGAGAATAGTCACTTATTTCAAGTGAGAGATAATTAGATATATGAAATACTATGAGAGGCCGCTGCATCTAATTAGACTACCCAGAAAAGTAAATTTTACGTATCACTTCATGCTCCATCCAAATAAGAACTAACAACAAAAAGTTTAATAATTTTACAAAACTAAAATAATTTAAGAAAAAATATCAACTGTTAGAAACAAAAAATTATAACAAATGCATCCAGGGAGAGTCTTCACCAATTAGAGAGGCCACGGCATCTAATTAGACCCCTCAGAAATGTAAATTTTACGTATCACTTCATGCTTCATCCAAATAAGAACTATAAACAAAAAGTTCGAGTAACAAAATAATTTTACAAAACTAAAATAATTCAAAAAAAAAAAAATCAAACGTAAGAAACAAAACTTAAAACAAATGCATCCAGGGAGAGTCTTGACCAATTAGAACTTGTGATTAGTGTTTTTTGCCCAAGACATAAACAATAAACTGACATATGAAAAAAAGTGATATGACATAGCATTGCATTAAAATCACAAACCCCCATAAATTTCGGATGCAGAACAAATTCCCATAAAACCAGAATCTTAAAACTGTCTACTCATGCTACTGTCCAAACTCATCCTTGCCTAGACATCAGCTAAGTTTTTTAGGGTGTATCAGAATTGGAGGTAAGACCCAGAAATTGTTTTTACATAATGTCACAATAGTATAAAACATCATTTAATGCCTTAACCAATGGTCTATGGATTTTTCTTATAAGGAAAATTTAGAAGTATCCTTAAAAGAAGAGGAAAGTAAATGTTATAGGTTTTCAAGTACTTTTACAACAAATTTATTGTAGAACAAAAAATACAGCACAAAACAATGAATATGACATAGAGTTCCGAAATAGATGTTTCCAACTATTGTATTGATACGTCTCTTAATTTTTCAATCGTAGAAGCACAAAGAAAGATTTTGCTAGACCATAGCTGAAGCTTATTATTGATGTTTTTGGGGAAGAAATTAAAAGGCAAAGTAAACAAAAAGAAAAATAAATTAAAAGGCAAAATAAACAAAAACAAAAAATTCAAAAGGCAAGAAGTAAAATCATCTTCCTTTTTAACAGAAGTTTAGAAAGTTCATAGAAACTAAAACTAAACTGTGCAACACATGGGGAAATCCATACCTACTTATGCCTGTCTTAATTTGTGATGATCCACTTGACCAAATGAATTATAATCTTTCTGATTCTTTAACATATTCCTCAAACCAGAGACCAAAGCAAGTCTCTGAGAGAGAGAGAGAGTATTACAATTTCAAAGCTTATTAATATACTTACAGTTTGAATCTTCTTCAACACTGAAATCCCTGTCCGCATATCATAATCATAGACAGATCGAGGAGTCCTTAATGAGCTATATAGGTGAATCTTAAAATGCTGGACGAAAATTCTGATTCTGAGGTATCCACCGAGTATGTGGGATCCAAAAAATCCAGACTGACCACCCTGAAGTCCTTTAAGTGGCTCTCCAACATCTGGAAGGCCATAAATAGTTATCACCTTCACGGTCATATACGGCAATGTGATCACTAAAGAGGCGTATTTCCTGGATTTTCACACTGAAAAGGAAAAACAAAACATAACATGCTTTAAATAATAGAAAAGAAACTATTAAAACAATCTCAAGTGATAATGAATTGGTGATCAAAATCAACAAGCTAGCCTATCTAACATAAACACACAAAATTATAAGAAGAAAAGTGCATTTAACGGAAGCAATGAATTAGTAATCCATGAGTGCAATTTTTCATTTCTGCAAAAGAAAAAGAAAAAGAAAAGGTCAAGTTATTATCTCTCTCTGTGTGGAATAAGAACTGTTATATTAGATATATTAACATGATGGCTATCAGTTGTATCGTTTCCATCTACACGAGGTGTCAGAACCACCAGCCCATCTTCAGGTTTTGAAACATCAAGGTTAAAGTTGAACCTTGTCGTTTTACTTTCAGATGCAACAAACAAAACCTTCTTGTTCTCAGAAACTTGGAGATCAACCGAGCATGTATCGTCCTTTTAGTGATAAAGGCACGTGTCACTTGACTCTTCTGTTCCCAACTTATGCAACCACACCTGAATAAAACAGGAAAAAAGTGGTGATGAAACACACTCTCAATTTGCTCCCCCAGAGACCCTAAACGCGTAAATTTGTTCAACAATGTTAAGTCACTAGTTTCTCATTTGCAATTTGACCAATGTTGAACATTCTGGAAATAAAACTTATGCCCTTTGACTCGGGTCATCTTGCTTTGCTCCTGATTTTCAATTTCTGCAACACCAAAGTCTCCAAAAATCTTAAATTTCTTGGAGAACACCTTTCGCTAATTTATGTTCATTTCACAATTGTAATTTACAACAGTTAAAAGAAAAAAGAAAGGAATTTTAAAAAAGGGGCAAAGGAAAAATTAATTCTTAAAACTGTGAGCTAAACAGAATTTTTATGCATTATTTTCTGAGTAGTCCAAATATTCTCTTTTAAGAATATGTCGTTAGTCGAGTAACTCTTGCTAATTCCTGCAAGTTAAATTGACGACTAACCTTGTCGGGTCGGAGAGTCTCATCCATGGTGATGTAAACCAGATGCGAACCCCCAGCCCACTCGAGATACGACGTCGTACCAGACAGAGTCTTCCCTACGGTAGCTTCAATATCGGCATCAATCACACGAACCGTATAAATCTCATCTCCTTTGGTATCCTCTTCATAGGCGACCAATTTATGATTCGGACCGACCTCGAAAGCGCCAATGGAGTAATAAGCGTGATTCTGAGCCATCAAATTCTCGTCCAATATGACGCGTTCCTCAGGAGCGTTGTCGCCGGTCGGCATCGAATCGTTAACGGACGGCGGAAGCTGAGCCTGCGACTGCGGAAGAGGACTCTGACGTCGCCGAACATCTCCATGACGTCCTTGACTTTCTTCGTCGCCGGTGCAGACGGAGGCTTCGCTGGTTCGGACGCCGTGGATGTCGGAAAAGCGCTCCGACGACAGGACGAAATGAGGAGCAAGGTACGGTGTTAAATAATTTTACTGTAGTGTTTGTATCAGCACAGTATAATTACCCTAACATAAATACTATGTGATTAATAAACGTGCCTAAAACATAAATATAAACACAACACGTTCATACCACGCATAACACAACACGATTATTAATTTATAACCTAAAAAATTAAAAAAATAAATAAATAATAACATTATATTTTATTAAATTTCTAACAAAAATAATCATTTTCAATTTAAAATTCAAAACATCTAAATATTCTTCTTTTTAAATTAAAATCCCTATCTTTCCTATCATTAAATTAAAATGTTCTTATGTTTCTTATCATTAAATTATTAAACATTTTAAACTATATTTTTTTAATCTAATCTTTCAAATCAAATCGGAGAAAATTACTCCAAAGCCATAAATGGCTTCATTAATAGATGACAATATAGAGGCAAGAAACGAGTCCTCATATAGAGAACTTGTGACAAAAAATTTAGTTTCTTTTTTTGGGATTATTGAACAAAAAACATAATAGAATCATAAGAAATAAAATAGAAGCTATCATTTTATACTAGAAGGTCATGAAATGTGGTAGAGACAAGCGTTATAATACTTCTATCAGGTGCAGGTTCGTTTTTTATTTTAACTTTCAAAAATATTAAAATCATAATAAATAAATTAAAAGCTCTTATTTTACATTATACGATCATTTAGTATGGTGAAGGCAAACTCAACAATACACTTTTAGATGCAAGGTTTGAATCTTTAAAATTACAAAATCATAATTTTTTTTATTTTAAATTTAAATATGCTATAAACGGGCGAGTCGTGCTGTGTCGTGTTGAGACATTTACTGTACGTTTAATTACAGCATGTTAGACGTGCTAGGACGAATCCAATAGTTTGTTTTCGTGTTATTCGTACTAACTCATTTATGGTCCAATTACGATTTAAACCCATTTATATCGTGTTGTTCTCGTATTGTGTCATCGTACCGCACCTGAAATTGCTGGCTCTAGAGGAAGGGGAGGAGAGTGAAGCGAGTATAAGTTGGAAGTGAAGAAGGCCAACAATGCTTACACGGCGATTGAAACACATTGTCGTTGTAATTATCTTTGTTTTATTGATTAAAAAAAGGAAAAGGAAAAGAAAAAGGGAAAAGGAATTTGGTTGTAGCATTTTTGTATTATTATGATCATCTATTTGGATTGTTCTCTTGCATGGACATGTTTTCCTTTCTTCTTCTTTTTTTTTGGCATTGATTCGCATGTGCATTTGCTTTTGGTCTGCTACTTGAAACTCTCTCTTCTTTTTTGCTAGCAATTAAGTTCTTTGAATGAATGTGTGGGAAAAAAAATGGATTGATAAGGATTTGTATTTAATTCAATTCAGTATAGCTTTGTGGCTGCCACCAACAATTAATGCATTGAGTTCTATCAAAACAAAAGGGAAGAAAAAACAAACAGAGAGAGAATTAAAGTATATTATTTTGTGTAGTATTGGACAGTTCAATAACTTTAATGTCACATTTTACACAACACCAACATACAATGATTCATATATAAAATTCAATATAATAATATAATGCATTGCATTGAGCTTCACTTTTATATGTCTCTGCCACAAATAGTTTTAAGTCAAATGTATCCATTAATAAGGAGAAAGAGCCAAATAACGGCTAAAAATGAGTAATGTGTAAGGACAAAAATATTGGTATCGATAAAAATATTAATACTTTAATTTTACATAAATTTTAAGGAAAATATTGATATCGATGAAAATTTTGATAAAAACCACAGAAGTTACAAAAATTTTACATTAAGTATATCTCTAATACTTTAGGATATAATAAACATTAAAAAGAAATATAAATGATTTACATAATAAACTCCATCTATAAGAGATTTGTCAATACCAAAAGAAAGTTCCATGAGGCTCAAACATGCCCAGGATTCTATCTTAATTCAAATAATATTGGTGCCATGACATGTTATTTGAATAGTACTGAATATAGTTATAAATATTTATATATAGGTTTTTTGACTTCTTCTCACTGCATTTGCATAAATGAAAAAATGTGAATTATCCCAATTATTTGTCCGACATGGTATCAGTATGCTCAAATGAGGATAATTAAAAATTCCGTAAAAGTCATACTTTCCAAAGTCCTAATGTATCTATAATAAGCATGAGAAACCTTATTGGAAGAGTTGCTATAATTCGATCCCAAATTCATTAATTATAAACTTATAGAAATATTTATTCATTGAAAGTATAAAATACTCGTAGAATTATTTAAAGAGAAAAAATTTATTATAATTTCTGATATTATCAAAATTTGGTCAAAATTTCTATGATATATACCAAAATTTTGCACAAAATATGCTTACAAGTTTTCCTATATCGATATTTCCATTGATATTTACCGATATTTCTCTGATATTTTGTCAAAATCAATATTACAATAAAAAGATATTTCGGTACCTTGAAATTTCTAAAATTTCTATCGAAATTTTCCCAAAATTTGCATTCATGGTAGTGTGTGGTTTCGCACATAGGTTTTAAAGTGTTTGGTAGAGTAATAACTAAGGCAATTCTAAATCATGAAAACCGTTTTGAACTAGTCAAAACACCCAAAATCTAAACTTTGTTCCACCTTCAAATTCAATTGGTTTTGAACCTTTTTTTATAGTACAACCGTTCTCATTCTTGTTTTCCTTTATAAATCATAGCTTTTCAAACACTAGTTCTTGTTTTAAACCAATATTTTTGTTTTTAATTACATTCCAAATGTCAATTCCTAACTACCGTTTAAACCACACAGTTTAGAACCCATAATTCAAATCATAAAGTTTTAAACCACACTATTCCAAACCCACACACCAAACGAACCCTAAATAATGTTATATGTTTTCAAAATATGTAATAAATACAATATCATAAGAAATTGAGATATATTTTATGAGAGATTAAGAACAAAAATCCTAAAACACCCTTATATTTTTCTCCTTTCCATCTTTCATCCTCGTCCCTTGCCGCATCAACGGCTGTCGAGAATTACTTCATTTACCTGTTAATATTGTATTTCTAAATAATAAAAAAAATTACCTACGAAGTTGCCGACTAGTGCTTAAAAAATATTGTATTGTATTCTATATAAATACAAATATTTACCAAGAAATATTGTATTAATATGTAAATATTGTATTTTCATGTAATATAAAAATTTATTGACAACTTCGTTAGACCATCAGTTGCCAAGATGTATAGCATTTACTTGCAAAATATTGTTTTTATATATAAATACAAAAAATTTACCAACAACTTTGTCTACCACTAATGGCTGAGAAATACAGTATTTGTTTATAAATACATTATTTATATGTAAAATATGAAAATTCACTGATGACTTTACTAGATCACCAGAAGCTTGGAATATAGTATTTATCGATAAATACTATATTTACATGTAATTACAAAAATTTACTGTTGGAAGATGCAATACTTACTTGTAAATATTGAATTTAGATGTAAAGACAAAACTTTACAAGCGACTTAGCCATACCACTGATGGCTGAAAAATACAGTACTTACTTATAAATACTGTATTTACATATAAATATAAAAATTTATCAGTGGCTTTGTTAGATATTATAGACACTATTCGGGTCTAAAAGTGTAAATCTGATATAACTTCAAGTATAAGGTTATTCAAGTAATAAAACTCAATAAATCTAAAGTTGATCCTATAAAGAAAAGATATTACAAAGGTTCAATAAATCAGTTATATTATTCTTCCTTGAAAAATTTAAGGATTAAAGTTTATTATTTACAATTTGTTAACAATATTTACACATCTTTTTTACTTTTTTCATTTTTAGATTTTTTTTTTTGTGATTTTTGGAACTTCAGCAACAAGAAATATGACTTAAATTAGAATGGTAATTGAAACTTTGATAATAAGTGCAAATTAACTTAGAGGAAAAAACAATTTTAATAACATTAGGGATTGAAGGTTCCATTATGGCAATATATTTAAATATGCTTTAGTTTCTCTAAAATTATTTATTAAAAGGGTTTAAGTATACAATATGGTATCTTTTGTCTACAATAAATCAAGTGTTACCAAATATTTAATGTGTTAATTTATATCTATAATGCATTAAAGCTTATTTTTTACAAATACGTATTATTTCAAAATTAACTAACTAAACTTACCAACAAAATTTATAGTTAAGTATTTACCGTGCTATTCTCTGTCTACAAAAAATCAAAGTGTTCCTAAGCATTACCCGTATCAGTCTATGTCTATAATAAATCAAAACTTAGCTTTACCAGAATTTTAGCCAAGTTAATATGAAAACATAAGTTTTCAAAAAAATAATTTTGACATTACAACAACTTAGAAAACATTGAAAAACTAAAAAAAATTCCCTTAATTTTACCAAAATTTCCCCTTCTCTTTTCAGTAAGAAGTAAATTCAGAAAGACGTATTAAAAGTTAAAACACATATAATTTTACTAGACATAACTATTTTACAACATAGCAACTAAAAGAATTTTACAAAAGCATAAAAATAGAAACTCAAAAAACTAAAACTAAACTTAGAACTATATTTTTACAAGAGGAAAGAAATTTCTCATAAAGAGGAGTGAAGAATACATGCCATGGGGCATATTTAGAGGTGAGAAAATTCACTATTTATATAATTTTTACATTTATTTTTATTATTTTTATTATTTTATTGGGATATTTTTAGGTTGAAAATAAGTAGGATAGTGATTTAGGATAAATTTTGGAATAATTTTTGGCACCCCATATTTATTTAGAATCAAAATTTGATTTTTATTTGATTTTTTTCTTTTTTTCTTTTTCAATGCATGAAACTGCCGTTTCTTATGTTGATTTTACTGTGTGATCCAATGTGACGGCTGTAAGGGATGGACAAACAAGAGTCTTAGACTGCATGGTCTAAGACTTGATCTGGCTGCTAAAGAATTGAACCATTGGATGGGTCTCTAGTAAGCTGATTACACGGATAAAAAGACAAGCGTATGTGGAACACACGTGCAGCAAATTTAAGGAAGGGGCTGGACACACAGTCGGCCTAGATCGAATTGGAGGCATGATCGGATGGTTCTAGGAGCATCACGTGTCAGCTCTAAATTTTTATTTTCTTTTTTTCATTTCTTGAGCATTTGAGGTCCCTTTTTGCCTTTTTTGCATCATTTTGCTCCGTTTTTCTTGTAAATTTTAAATCTAAAATAAAATAAACAAACTAAAATTAATTATTTTACAAATAAAATTTGTACAATAATTTTAAAATTATTTATTTTACAATAAAACACACAAAAATACTAAAAATAGATAAAAACTTCTAAAATTAGCAAACTTTAACAGATATATTATCTAAGACTCGGGAATATTTTTAGAAATCATTAGAAATATTATAAAACATATTTACAAAATTAAAACTTATTTTCAAAGACTTTAAGACTTAAAATAAAATCATACAATATTATTTTTATAGTTTTAATTATTTACAAACTAAACACATATTTCACACATAGAAACGACTCTAAAAATTATTAAAAATATTATTAAATATAAAAATACACTAAAAACATATTTTCACACGGACACACTAAAATACTAATTAACATACAAATGTTAAAAATAAGGGATTTAATGAAAAATATTAATACAAAATGATGATATTTAGCTATAAAAAATGTATATTTTCACAGTCTCATCACAACTCCCAACCAGCTTATTGTTAGTCCCTAGCAATTAAAACAATAAAATATAAGAAAGACCAAATGATTGATTTTTCAAAAACTTGTGACTTCTTGCAAAATGTCCTCATAGGTTGTTTCAGAATCATAACTTAAAAAATGTAGATATTATTCATTTTTATGCTTCATTTCAAAAGTATGTCTTATATTTAAAGACAGATTTTCCCGTGTGTGGGTTACTCTATCACTAATTATTACAAACAAGATAAATTTACATTAATATAAGCTAATTTATTTTAACAAAATCCTATAAGTTTGTTTTTCATTCCTCTCTCTACTAATGTAGAATAACAATAAATTAAGTACTATTAAGACTTTATTCAGCTTGTAATGTAAGGTTAGGATAAAAAGGGAACATGAAGGATAATTTTGAAGCTTGATTTGCCCATAAGACACTTATATTATTCTCGAATCTTTGAAATGTACAAATTATTTCCCAAGTAACAAATCCAAACTTGAAGTAAACTTTCATTTGTCATGCACTCTTTATTCTTTTTTTTTTTTTACTTTTCTTTTTTTTATTCATTTTTTTGATCTTTTTATTATTATTATTATTTTGAATTTATAGACGTACATAATAATTTAGTATTATATAGGATTTCGCCTTGAGAGGGATTCAAATAAATTATAAGATTTTATAAAAATAAATCAAATTATATTGACATAAATAGTCTCTAAATTAGTATAACAAAGCAAATTTAAGATTAAGTGCTCAAATTTTAGGAAAAATCAATCTAAATATGAGGTTGATATAAGAAATTAACATAAGTTTTAATAATATCTGAACCTTATGACAAGCCATGATATAACCATATTTCTTTATCAAACAGGAGGCACTTTAAAAACAAAATAAAGAAAACAAATAACTATCAGCATATAGTATAAATGTATAATATAATAATTTCACAAATAACTATCATCTATCCTTTCAACTCTCCCTCTATCCTATCAAACAACATAAATATTACTATAATCGTCTCCATCCTAACTTTCTCAATTTTTTCTACTCTCCATCCAGCATACCAAACAAAGTATAAGCTTTAAAAAAGGTCACTTTACCCTCTAAATAAAGAATTAACCAATAATCTAAATGTACTATATAGAATAATTACAAATAATTATCATCCATCCTACCAAACACATAAAGAATTACTACAAGCATCGTCAGCCTTTCTGCTTTTCATACCTCTAACTATTTCTATTCTTTCTACTTCCCATCTCTCCTATCAAATATGATGTTACATTCTAAACGATTGTATATGAGATAATGTGCTACTAAAATGTTAGAATTCCCCTTTTTTTAGCCCAAGAAAAGAGAAAGTTGTTTTAAGAGAAATTATAATAAATAGAACTTTACCAAAATATAATGAAGTATGTAACACGTTTTGAAAATATTTACAGTAAGTAGCATTAAATAGAAAATTTACCGAGTAAATTTTCTTTTCACTTATCTATTTATTATGGTGAAAAATTTTACCAATAATTTTTATTAGGGATAAATTCATGGATAGTTTCTGAATTCTTTTCTCTCTCTAAGATTAATTTTTGTAGTTATTTTATCTCATAAATAGTTCTTAACTCTAAGAGTGTCTTATGCATAGTCCCTTAGTTAAATTTTGAATGAAAATAGATAACTTTGTCTCAAAAAAGGTTCCGAAACTATCTTCTATGTATTATTAGTCCCTATGCTAAAATTTGAACTATGTTGAGCCTCTAAACTTAAAACATATGCCCAAATTAATTATTTTGTTAAATAAATACATTAAAAAATATTAAATATTTGAAGTTGTACTATATGTGTAGTGGAAAAAATATATATATAAAAAATTAAATATGTAAAGTTGTATCATATGTGTAGACCTTAAACTTTTTTTTTTTTTTTTTAAAAAAGTGATTTTATTTGTGCCTATTAAATTTATGAAAAAGCCAAGTTAAAATCTTTTTTATTTTTGGTTTTATTAACGTACATAAAACAATGTTACAAAATACTCATGTGATACACTTTGATGTATCGTGAACTAGAGTTTGTAGTTAATTGCTTTTTATCTTTTTTCTGGCAACTTTTATAGGGTGTCTAAGAAGTGTGATTAGAATTGAAACTTTTGAACTGAAAACTATAACAGGTAAGAGCTTTATACTGTAGCTTACTTATTTTGATCACTGTACCATGTGAGAACTTTACACTATAGTAACCAAAAGTTTTGGTTAGAACTGATTTTTCTAAACACCCTTTTAACATTTCAAAATGAAATGGTAAGTTATATATGAGTATTGTCTTCTTAGTTGAATTTTGAATGCGTTGAGTTTTGATATTTTGTTTTATTTATTTATTTATTTATTTTATTATTAATACCAATGGCCCCTAAATGTTAGGATATCCCCTAGTTTGCCTCTTAAACTTTAAAAATCATGATTTTATTCTCTGAACTTTTAAAGCTCCTCACGTTATCCTCGTGAACTTTAAAAATTACTATTTTTTCCTTAAATTTTCAAAACTCCTCACTTTTCCCCTTGAACTTTCAACGTTCTATTTAAATAGATAGAATTAAGCTTATATGATTCGCATATAGATCACTTATAAAGGCAACAAATCTATTATTATGTTCATTATTCAACAATATTTCCTCATATTTGAACCAAAAATCAAAAGTTTAGAGAGTAAAGTGAGTAGCTTTGAAAGTTCTGGGGGCAAATTAGTGATTTTTAAAGTTCATGAGGAAAAACGAGGAGCTTTGAAAGTTTAGGAGGTAAAGTAGTGATTTTTGAAGTTAAGAGCGTAAAGTGGGAGAGATCCTAAAATTCAAGGACCATTAATATTAATAACATTTTTTTTTGCTACCAAACATTTTGTTTTATTTATAAAAAAAAGTTTGGTTGATCTTTTAGCATAAATTTGATTTTTTTATTAAGAAAAAATAACTAAAGTGACGGATTTGTAGGAGCATAAATGGGTTCAATGAAAAATTATAAAATTATAATTTCTTAAATCTTTTTAAGAGATATAATAATTATTTGGGGACATTTGTTAACGTGTGGAACAAAATGTGCTCATTCTAAAAAAAGTGTCAAATTACATATTTGAATGAATAAATGTCAAATATGTGTAGCAAAGGACTAATTTTAGTGTATATTTTTTATTTAAGGACTACACATATAATATATCTTCACATATTTAAGATTTTTTTATGTATTTAATTAACAAAATAACTAATTTGACATATGTTTTTAAGTTTAAGGACTCAATATGGCTCAAATTTTAACATAAAGACTATTTACAAAGAACGGTTCCGAAACTATTTTTTTTGCCTCATTAAGTTTCTATAAGCCTTTTTTAGTTGTGTTTATTTATTTTTTACTTTAATAATCGTTACTAAATTATCAACACTATCTTTGGTGGAAGAGAGAGATGAAAGGGAGGAGAGGGATGGAAAGATAGCTTAAATTCTCTGTTTAGTTGGAGGGAGAAGAGAAGGAAAAGAAAAAGTAAAGGGATGTAGTCTCACCCTGGAACACCAACTTAGATCATTTTACTAATTGAAGAATCCAAACAGTCCTTCTACTTTAAAACTATGTTTGGTATGAGGAAGAGGTGGAGGGACAAAGATAGAAGATGCCAAATCTTTTGTTTGGTGAGAAAAAAATGAGGGAGAGGAAAAGTAGAGGGATATAGTCTCCCTTACGACCTACCAAATTAGATCCTTCCACTAATGGAGGGATCCAAATGATCCTTTTTAAAAGACTATTTTATTCTTTAAATAAATTATTAACATATTGTATAAATGTACAATCCTTCTTTAAAAAAAAATTACAATCCCTCCACTTTAATCTTTAAAAATCTATTTTACCCTTTAAGTAAATTATTAGCATATGGTACAAATGTATAATACAACAATTTCACAAATAACTACCATTTATCCTTTCAACTCTCTCTATATCCTACTAAACATAAAGATTACTATAATCTTCTTTATCCTTTCTACTTGCAATCTTTCCTACTCTCCATCCAGCATACCCAACGAAGTGTAAGCTTTAGAAAAGATTACTTTACCCACAAATAAATAATTAACCAATAGGATAAATATACTTTATAGGATAATTTTATGAATAATCATCCTCCATCCTACCAAACGCAAAAAATTACTACAATCATCTCCTTTCTTTCTATTCTTTTATACCTTAACTTTTTCCATCCTTTCAACTTCTCATCCCTCTTACCAAACAGAGCATTATAAGACATTTTAAATTCAGAGACTATTTATAAGACAAAATAATTGAGGAGACCAATTCTAGAAAGGAATTAAAAAATTGTCCATGAGTTTATTTTTTTTTTACTGTTATTTACTATAAATATTTTCATAACCCACTGTCTTTTATTCAAAAAAATCTATTATTCCCTTCATTCCCTCTTATTTCAATATGCCGCGTAGTCACTGGACCACGCCCGTTGTGTGTCTATCGTCATCCTATATTCTACCAAAATGAGCTTGAGGTATAGCCATATGACTCGTCAGTCTCGACTGTATTATAACCAAATATATATATATATATATATAAATATAAAGAAAATTGAAAAAAACAAAAGACCAGGGTACCTGCTGATTGTTAATCCATTTATAACTACAGAAGTTTAGCAAATTGAAGCAAAGTGCAAAAATATGGCCTCATTTGAGAAAGTTAAGACGTTTCTGACTTACTATTGTATAAAACTCTTACACACTACAGTATTTAAATTCTAATTTTAACGTTTTAAAAAACTAAATGAAAATCATGTGCAACAAAAAAGGACGGTGAAAAAGGTAACTGATTACAAGTAAATGTAATAAGCACAAAAGTGGGCATTTCAGCCGCTCAGAAAGGTGTGAAAAGCAAAAAGAGGCTATGATGCTACAGCGGTGGGAATAAAGGAGAAGAGAGTTTCGCAGAGAATTAATGTAATGGACGGAAACAACCATGGATTAATAATCGAATGACAACTTAAAAAACTAATACAGAATCCACAGATATCAAAGCAACCTAAATAAATGGTAAATCTCCAGAGGCAGTGTGAGAAAGGTCCACCTTCAAAATGCAATGACCTATAGCAACAGTTCAATCAATAATTATACAAGTTATGCAGGCTGCCCTCCATTTGACTATAAGAAGTATGGAACTCCCGTCCTGGGTCCTCTCATCTGGTTGTTCTCCTCTGTTTCCGTGAAAAACTTCACTTCTCTCTCCTGTGATATATACAGAAAAAGTACATCATAAATAGCAATAGAACCTGTAAATGGAGGAATCACGACCAGAATAAGAATTTCCAACTCCTATAGCAGATGGCATTTACGCTTGAATCAGTCTCAAGCCAAAATTTTATCCAATGGACAACAATGAATAAAGAAACAGTTATGCATGGTTTGGTATCAAAATCTCGACTATTGCACCATAAAAAAGAACCACCACCCAGAAACACTTGATATAGCACAAGTTTATTTTTAAAAAAAAAAAAAAAAAAGGCACAAGGTTTGTTTAAATCAAAGATTTCAAAGGCAAGCAAACATGACAATGTCGCGCACCTATTTTAACACAAAAACAATGCAAAGTAGCATGTTGCCTTTGAAATCAACGGAGACTAAAAAACTGGCGCTAATTGATTTCGCCCTGTCTGCACAAAACTATGATGAAGAGGGAATTATCTCTCTTTTAATCATTATATAGCACCCCATCCTGTTCCAAAGAATGGACAAAAACACAAGTTCTCTAAGTCACAAAAACGAAATTCATCATGCACACCCAATCTCGGACGAATCTGTAAAATTCCTATATCATGAGTATCTATTCTTTGCTCATCCATAACCTATTACTTATTTAAAATATATATATATATATATATATAAAATAGAAATAAAAGCAAAAGAACAGTTTCCAAGCTTGTGGTACCATGTTCTCATTAAAACTCAATATAGAAGCCACATTCCCACAACGATAACAGTAATTGGGTGCAGACCAGACCTGAAAAGATAAGAGAACGAAACTACTCAAAAAACTTGTTAAAAAATCAAACCATTGAAATTGTACAAAAGGTAAATAGTCTCACTGTAACAAGGCCTTTGTCTTGAAACATGTACTTGAGGCCTTCTTGTACAAGCTGGTGTGCTCGACAAACCAGATCAAGATTGTTTATGTGATTAAACTGTTGGGAAAAAATAAAACATTAATCTTTGATTTTCAGTGTTAAGCAATATGTAAATTTCCAGGGAAGAATTCTGCTTATATCAAGATCAGATGATCACCTCAGAAGTGACCCTGGACCCAAAAAGCCAACCTGCTCCACGTGGACTGACTGCCCATGTTTCAATATCTTCGGGATCACTCCACATGAGGTCACAAAAGGGCCCCTCATGAGGAATTTCACAATTTCGTTCAATGACCCTTATCTGTCAAGAGAAAAATTAACATGCTAAGGATAATAGTGATGATAAAAACAATGATAATGATGAAGTCATGAATATACACTGTGCCACAGCAAGGTTTCAAGGCTTAAAAGAGAAATATGAAGATTAACATAAATTCATGGAAAAAGCATTTTCCATCATAATCAAGCAGCAGCAGATCTTTTTTTTTTTTTTCCCTTTCAATTTTTTCTTTAAAAGCACCATCAGATCTTAGTTGTAGTATTTGATATAAAGGATAGCCTAAACCGCAAAGAGGAGATGATATGAGAAATGTAGTTCTTTAGGAAGAAGCGCCGTCCAAATGAATTCAAAACCTTTCAAACATGTAAACGGTGCGAATCAGGCTATTGTAAGAATATCAATGTATGGAGAATCCCATGCATGAAAGAGCACATGGGTAACTTACAAAACATCTATGGCAGTCATGTACTAAAAGAAAAATACAAGTGTTTATTCAGGTAGTTCAAACTATAACATGTTAAATCAACAATTAAGAAGAACCTGATCAATTGTTCGAATATCAGGAGAAAGACCACCATGGACACAAAGCACCTGGACAACAAAGCAGAAAATATATATTTTATATTTGTTGATAAAAAGCACTGGCGCACAAATGATTTTAAAGAGCGCACGATACACACAAGCACATTTGTAACCACGCACACATGCATTGATATACAAGCATATGCATCCATGTTTGTGTCTGTGTCTTGTACATGTAAAGCAAGAGAGAGAGAATTACAGTGTTGTCTATGATTGCTGAGAGCGTCAAATAATCAAAAACGTCTGTACAATACCGCCATGCATTGGCATTTCCATACTTCCTCTGGCACTCATCATAAAAACCATATACCTAGCATGATGGAGTAATACAATATACATAAGATCTATAAAATGTTAGCAACAAAGTTTCTAGAGGCAGTTGATTGGATATTCAAAAACATCACAATTTCAGTCATGCTAAAGAAATCCTACGTGTTGAAAGTTGAAACAAGTATAAACCTGTTAAAGGATTAAAAATAACAAAATCGCTAACATTCATCAAAATCCTTTCCATTTAAAAAAAAAAAAAACAAAAAACCAAAATTGCCTTGAACAAATAACATGTCTCTTGAAAAATGAAATTGACCTTGCTCCAAAGTCAAAGAGACTGGGAGGAAAAAAAACATGAATTTATTATCTTTTTTAAAAGAGGAAAAAAGGGAGTTCGTAAATAAAATACAAAACGAAAAACAGAGGACTTTTTTTATGCTTTCTAAAGAAGGAAACCAAAAACCACATTCAACTATTACAGAAAGAATCATTCTAACAAAAAGAATGCTACAATGATTGCTTGGAAATAACCACAGCTGAAACAAATTTTGCATTATGATATTAATTGAGAGAAACAAGGGAAAAAAAAATAGGGAAGACAAATATGCTGTATAAAATGTCTTCCAGTTATCAATAATGAAACTTTAAAATAAAAGATGTTAATGTTCCAGTAACATTTGTGCATGCATTACTCAGCTTCATTCCCTTCAGACGCTATCATTTGCAGTAAGGTGCGCATCACAATGCCCAATATTTCATCTCTAAGATGCCAATCACATTGACGATCCATTAACACTTCAACATATAATAACATTGATTTAAGGAATTTTTAGAGTAAAAGTTATAATCTAGCAAGGACTTGAATGCAAGTAATCCAACAGATACTAGCTTCAACCAGATAATGCTCCAAGAAGGATTAGAACACATTAAATTCAACCCTGTTGAGTGCATAAAAATGCAAATGAAACTGAGTTAAAAAAAAGTTAAATGAAATCGCCGTTATCAATTTGCTTTCACACACTATCATCAAAACAAGACAAAAAAAAAAAGTATAAGCTACCTGAGTCAGTTGTCTGCTCTCATGATTTCCACGCAAAAGGGTTATGTTAGCTGGGTATCTGAAATTATACACATCATAAAATTAGGTTCTAAAAGGTACAAAAAAACCATTCACAATGAGGCTAACCACCGACAGAGCATATTATAAAAGATAGCAAAAAAATCACAAAAGGTGCGCAAGGCTTAAATTTAAGGCGAGTCCCATAGTAAGGCGCATAGAGATGGTCTCTAGCTTATACTTCAATGACCATAATGAGACTTACACCTTACATTTAATGAGGCGTGAGCCTCAGATCGTGCAAGATATATGTCTCTTATAAATAGAATAGCAAGGCTGCGTTTGGCATGTTTTAAGCGCAACAAAGCCTATACCCGAAAATTCATTTTAGGTCCACTTTATTTGGGCTCCAGAGATAAAAGAGAATCTGGTTAGCTAGGAGCAGAAAACTAAAATAACACGAGGAAACTTTGTGCCCTAACTCCCCCACCTCAACAACACAACCCTCTTCTTCTTCATTGACAGCCAGCAACAAGCAGCCTAGTAGTGAACTCAACTTTTATCTTTTCGCGGAATGAATTTTTAAGTTTTTTTTCTTTCTAGAAGAACTGGTTAAGCTAACATATACTGATTATGAGTATGACTACAGCATTCTAACCACAAAATTTTCTAGTTCTTTACTAGCATTCTTTGAGGTGCATGCTTTGAGGCATATGCCTCACCTCACAGAGGCAAAACACCTCAAAACCCAACGATGATTTTTTAAGAATAGCTTCTTGTCAAAACAGAATGATTGATGATGTTAAACAAAAAGGGGAAGTAGACAACAGATTCTCATGTCACAAGTTAATAAATCTTAACACAATAGCGAGAAAGTTCTGATATCATTACCCCACGTCTAATTCTCACATGGTTTCATGTGATCCAATTACAAATTCCATAGTGACATAATGCTCTTAATAAAATGTAAGAACGCATGTAATAATCGTAAAAAATTTTTCTTTTTGTTTAGTGTCTCAAAATCTAAACATAGGGTCCAAAAAAAATTGAGATTCATGAAATTGAATTATATGACAACTGCCCAAGGGCTAACAAATCTATAAAAAAAAAAAAACAAAAGAAAGAAAGCGTCAAACAAAAGTCCAGGAGGAAGTAGAATGCAGGAGGTATCCTTAAAAACAATAAAACAATACGATATATAGACAGTGCAAAAAAGGGAAATCCCCGTTACTAAGAAAAAGTAAGAGAAAAGCATGCGTACAAAAAGAAATAGAACAATACCTAGCTTTCAGAAGCAAAAGAATTGTGAAAACCTCAAGACTATTGTAACCTCGATCAACAAAATCACCCTGCCAAACATCGGGGAACATTAGCACCCTGGCAAACATGATGTGATAAGAAGTCATGAAAGTTTCAATAAAATAAAATACCATAAATATGTAATTTGTCTCTGGGACATGCCCTCCTGTTTGGAAAAGTTTCATTAGATCATGGAACTGGCCATGAATATCACCGCAAACAGTTACTGGACTATTTACAGGCTGCACATTGGATTCCTCTATAAGAATCTCTTTAACCTACAAAACATTGCACAAATTGTTGAATGATAAGACAACCATAAGCCACAATAGTTTCTTTAAAAATACAAAGCATCTTTGAGAATAGCAAATTACCAAATTATCATACAAAAATAAAGAAATATGACAGCATAAATATCACAGTAAACAGCTGATACTGCTATGAACTCTTCTAATCGTTGCCTTCCATGCTGCACATCAACATCTTATTGTCAAAGCATTTTAGATATCATGCGACTTCAGACGGTGAAATTATGCAGAAATCTCTCTTTTAGCCATAACTAACGATAAAGTAGGGAACTAATTCTTGAGAATTTAGACTTAATTCGGAGGTTCTTTATGAGCAGCCGATATCATTTTTTCATGATTTTACCTCCTAAGAATGAAATTTCTAAAAAAATTTTAGAAAGCAGTGGCGAAGGATTGCAGAAATGGCCATGTCATGTGGCGTGGCGTGGCATGGCAAACACTAGCTAATTACCCTTCTCAACTAAATTCCTTTTTGTTTTTATTGCTCCGTTACATTCAAGAAACCCAAACAGTCCTGAAATTTTCTAAAGATCCTAGTAGAATTATTACTAACAATCAATCAAGAGATGCAACCAAAACAAATTCGAAGCCCACTAAAACTAAACCCTAAGAATTTAAATCTCCCATTCTAAGCACAAATTTAGACTACAAAATCAAAATACACGCTTGTGAATTTAGTCACCAGAATTAAAGAGGAAAATAATTTTCTTGTTCAAATGTTAAAGTTTCCCTTTGAACCCATTTCTCAGATCTCCCAAGAGCTACGCAACCATACAAGTACACAGACGGACGATGAAACTAAATTTCCGTCAATAATCGATTTACGAATTTTCCATGCATCCAAACAGAAAACCAGAAAAAGCGAGAACGACATGGAAGAGGAAAAACAGATCGCTACACCCTAAATAAGAGAATAGGAAAAAAGGAAAGAGACGAAGAAGGAAGAGAAAATACGGACGTATTCGCAGAGAAGTTGAAGCTCGTCCTCCAATAGATGCTGGCCTTCCTTGACCTTCGAGATCCACCGGTCCAAATCCATCTTCTTTCCTTGCTTCTTCTTCTTCTTTCTTTTTTCTTTTTTTTTTTCCGCTTTTACCCTGTTTCTCGTTCTAGGGTTTTCAGAAGATATGAAAAATAATTACTCGCGCTGTTGATTACAACAGCATTGGGCAACAACATCTGGTGAGTTTCCTTTTCTTTTTTCTTTTTTTAGTTCGACCTTTTCTTTTATATATTTTAAATTAAAAAAAAAAAAAAGGAACAAGGTTTTTGCTAAAATTAAAATATCTTTTGTTTTCTTTTCCTTCTGTTTCCAGGCAACTTTATTTTAGCTATTGCATCCCGGTGTTTAAAACAAGAATACTAAAATGTCTTGGGAAAAACAAAAAAGGAAATTAAAGTGCATAAATTAACTTGTACATTTTCATTTAATTAATGACTTGTTTAAGCAAGTGATTGTTTGAAGGAAATTTATACACACGTAGGGTATGTTTCCACCAGCCGGCTGAACGCTCCGTTTATTTTATTTGAACCGTTTGGATTAAAATTGACGGACAAGATTTACTCAAGGCAACATGCCTTACAAGGTACTTGCTAATAGCCCATAACCGGTTAACTCCTACGTAAAAAGTTGAAAAATGACTAGTCGTTTTCGTTTCTCATTGGCTAGTTTCTTTCAATTTTTGATACATATTATATATATACATATATATATATATATATATATACATAGAACAAAAGTGCATCAGCTTGGATTTAAACCTCCAACCCGATGCCACATTCTAACAACGCCCTACCATTCTACACACGAGCTTTGTGCACAATAAATATATATTATGTACATGTTTTTGGCAATTTCATACAACCCACTGCCATCATGCCTCACCGCCGTGGGACACCCGCCTCTCTCTCGTAGCGCCTACCATCCGTTGTCGCCGCTCCGCCACCAACCGCACCAACTCCGCCATGTTTTCCACCCACCACAATAGTCGGATCTCACTCTCGGATGGCGATCGACAATTCACAAATCACCATTTTGAAAGCCCAAGAACCAACAAACCTTTGACAATTATTCATGTTAATAACACCATCAAATTGGCCTACACAAATTATCTCTCATGGAAGCTTCAGATGGAAGCTATTCTTATTGGTTATGACCTCTAAAAATTTATAGACGGTTCTCATCTTCCTCCTCCAGCCACTGTGACCGCTAACAATGTCACTTCTTCCAATCTAGCCTATCAAACCTGGCTTCATCAAGATAAATTAATTTTTGATGCCATAGTCGGCTCCCCTATGCCTTTTCTCATTCCTCTTATCATATAATCCTCCACCTCTCGTGATGCATGGAATGTTCTTACCAACATCTATACCCGCTATGCCCGACCTTCTCATGGCCATATCAAACAAATTAAGGAGCAAATTAAGCATGCCACCAAAGGCTCTCAATGGATCTCTGAATATACGCAATTTATTAAAAGTAAAGCCGATGATCACGAGGATCTTATTGAAAAAATTCTTGATGGTCTTTGTTGGAAAAATAATATTCAGCGAAATTTTAAAAATTTTATATCATAGTATTTTTCAAATAACAGGTTTGACATATTATATGCATAAATTAAGCAGATCTTACTAACCTTTGTGTGCCGAAAAGCTCCTGTAATTAGTGAAGAGAAGTAACGTTCTAGAAGGACCTCAACCAACTGGCCTTCATTGCTATTCTCTATCCATGATTGTAGTAAGTGTGGGCTCACACATACAGCTCTTCCACCGGGTACTCTCCTTTCAACCAATTTAGAGAAACCAAAGCTAGTGTTCGTGATTTGTGAATAAGAGGTCTTAGGGACTTTCAGAATCTTACTTGCAGAGTATCACTCTTAATCTCTCAATGAATCTAAATAATAATGAGACTCACTCCCTTTTTATAGAGGTTAGGTCTAAGAGTCAGTCCTTATCAAATAATGCCTCAAAATTCGAATCAGAATCAAATTCGGATCAATATCTGATGAAATTCGTGTATAAATGCTTGATCTTTTTATTACACGATCGGCATGCCAATCTGTCTAATAGGCATGCCGATGTCGAACTATCGATAAAAATCTCAACGAATCTTTTATTTTTCACCCGAGATTCAATAAGATAAAGTCTTAGTTTTAATTTAAATAACCCAATAGAGAAGTTATCTAATTAAAACAACTTTATTTAGATAATCTCTAGAAAAATAAATGAATTCCTAATAATTCTACAAGTTTATCTTGATTTAATTTATTCAAAATTAAATCAACTGATAAACAGACAAGAATTATCCGATTCTAATAATTCAACAAGTTTATCTTGAATTAATTTTGTCTCAAAATTATAATTCAACCGATAAATAGACATGAATTATTTGATTTTTTTGAATTTCAACCAATCTAATAAATCTGACATAAGTCACCAATTATTGAAAAAACACACCGTATCTGTAACGCCCCGCTTATGGACGTTACAGATGTCGTTACATTCGTTCCTTATTACTGATAATTATAAAATAAACTATTTGGTAAAAATGTAATTTGGCAAAACATACCCAGGATCCATCCATAACATTTTTTTATATATATACATATCAATATTTAATAACTTAATCTATTATAATAAATTACTTTTAAAACATCTATTAAATAGTTTGCCAATACCATTGTAAATTTAATAACTTTTAAAACATCCTTGAAAAACTACTCATAGTTCGGCAGGCCGCCCGAGGCTCTGCAAAACGGGGTTTCAAAATTCGATAAGATCGACAGGCAGGTACAAAGTAATCGGTAGGCCGATCCATGTATCAGCAGGCTGAAGTATTCTTAAAAATTTTATTTTAAAACAAGTCTTAAAGTTTCAAATGTGGAAGAAAATTGATAAAATAATAAAGTTAAAGTGTCATGGTTCAAATCTTAAAAGTCCATCAAATAAACATACTCAAATTTATAAAACGTAGTTCATAAATTTTAAAACTTCTTTTCTTGGCGTCTTCTATTTGCAATTCATCGTCCTTAGCTCACACACCCGTTAGTGTCCTCCACCTATTCCATAACTCTCTTACCTTTATCTGCAATATGATGTAAAACTTGAAAAAGCTAATGCTTAGTAAGTATATTTGTAAATCTCACAACTTAAAAACATTTTATGAACATCATCATCATCATCATCATCGTCATAATAGTACACTAGGCACAATTTTCATAGGAACATATCTTTCTTTACATTGTCTATATTAAAACTTTATTCATTTTATCTTAAGGGCCTAAGTGTTGCACCATAACATCATCATTATAGGTGCACCGTCATGAGAGGAGAGGGGTAGCTAATCCTAAACCAAACATGACATCATAACTTATCATAAGATAACATAACATTGGGTGTGCAACACTTATTTAGGTGATACATATATACATATTTATACTTTCATGCTTTGAAAGACATTATCATCAAAACATGCATAAACTTTCATGCCTTAAAAATTTCATAATAATACTTCATCTAAAATCATCATGAAAAATCATCATAAAACCATCATGAACATAGATTTCAAACTTTTCATAAACTCATCATGTTGCAGGTGAGAATGTACTTATCTCAAAAAGCTTACTTAACCTTAACTTGTAGGTGACGACGTCGCGATCTCGATGTGCTCACTTCACATTGTGTTCATGTCATACATTCATAAAAATGGCAATTAACATTTATTTTCAATGAATTAATCACCACAACATAACATCCATTTCACATAACATCACACATACATTCATCTCTTGAAACATGACAATTCATACTACATTTTTCATTAACCATAAAACATTAAAACAAAACTATCATTGCAAATACTTTCTGACCTCTATAAATTCAAAATTCAATTACATTACATTCACTCACAATTTGGGCACCAAACTTAGAGGAAACAAAGATTACATATAAACCTATCACCATAATTTTTCATTAGTCATAAAAATTTCATTTAATAATTTAAATAAATCACATATCATACTATACAAAATTTGCCAGCAACAATAACACAGTGAGCAATCCATACTTACATCCATAAAATAAATTATTTACATATCAAAATAATTTCATAAAAATACTACATATAACAGACACTAAGAACTTCATTATATCCAAAAATTGCCTTTAAATAAATTCCATACCATCCAAAATTTAATGTTTGAATTCAGAAATGAAGACAACTATAAACAATGTGTGCAGTGGATTCATGTGATAATTATTTTCAAATAATTAAAATAAATTTATTTAGACTTCAAAAATTCATATGACAACATATTAGCATATAATTATAGTAGCACAAAAATTCTCATCACCAAATAAAATCATTAAATCATACAAAAACATCACATAATAAAAGTTCAACAATTAATCGTTAAAACAGCCTAAAATCCTAGCTTCTATAAAAATTTCATAACACATGAAATATATATCATATTATCATGAGACTTTCTAATTCATAATCTAACATATACTTAAACATATTTGTAATAATCTCGTGGGAAATGTCAATCATTTACTCTATAAACAATACTACATTTAAGAGCACATAAACGATCAGCAATAATTTTTTATGAGAGGCAGAGAGGAGAAAATTCACAACTTATCATAGAAAAATCTAATGAATGCGAAATTTGGAGAAATAGCACATTACACATGCATGAACATCATATTAAAATTTTGAAACAAACAAAAATTCCTAGACTAAGATACAACAGTCGAATTAAGGAGAAGAAATACCGAAAAGACATGAGCCCTTACCTTAAAACGATTTCTTCTCAAAACTCCTCCGTATTCAACCAAAGAAATTTCAGTATTTCTTACAAATGATAGCAGGGGAAATTTGAGAGGGAGAAGAAGAAAGACGTGAAGAGGAGAGAGAGAGAATGAGAGAGGGAAAAACGTGAGAGTGAGAGAGAATATTTTCTCTTTTTTTTTTTGTGAAAGAAAATTAGAATAATGGAGGAGGTCATAATCTCCGTTAAAATCAGAATTTTCTGATTAAATTTGGGCCAAAAGTTCACATGGGAATGGAGGAGATTAAGGAAAATCACTGATTAAGCTCCACTTACCATATTTCAAAATTTTAAAAGAGGAAACTATATCAATTAAATCCAATCAATCAAAAGTCAACTATTTCATTTCCTAAAACGAGGAAATTAATCCAAGAATATGCCAATCAATCAAAAATCATCATCCAATCATCTCAATCGTCAATTTTGGGTGATTTCTACTGATTACTCGTTAGTAGTCTTCAGCCTGTCGAAGGTTTGAGGTCCGGCTTATTGATGCTATTCATCGACCTGTCATTCCATGAAGATCATTTCGGCCTGTCGAACTTGAAGGTTTGACCTGCCGATCTGCCTTAACATACTAAAATTCATCAAAGCATTAATTATCACAAAAATTATAACTAAACATGCAACATTAATAACATGAACACTTTGAGCATATCGATTCCACGTGACCCTCATCACTTGTCATAACACTTAAAAATAAAATGGTTAGCTCCATTGTATTATATATCATAACACATATCAATCAAGAAATTACTTAACATCATTACACAATTGTCATAAACTATTACACGAAAATCGACGGGTGTTACAATTCTTTCCACCTTATAAGAGTTTTGTCCTCGAAACTTAAAACAATTGCGGATACTTAGATCTCATGTCATCTTCACGTTCCCATGTGGCTTCTTCCACTTGGTGATTTTGCTAAAGCACCTTGACCAAAGGAAGTGGCTCAATCAAGTTTGTAGGGTTTGGAACATATTTCTTGAGCATCGAAACGTGAAATACATCGTGCATTGCTAACATCTCTGATGGCAATCACAGCTGATACGCTACTTTACCAATCCGCTTCACTATTTTGTAAGGTTCGATGAATCTCGGATTCAGCTTGCCTTTCTTTCCAAACCTCATAACTCATTCCATCAGTGCAACTTTTAAAAACACAGATTCGCCCATAGCAAATTCTAAGGGTCTTCTTCTTTTATTAGCATAACTCTTCTGACGGCTTTGAGTGGTCTTTATTCTCTTCCGTATCATCCTAATCATTTCGGAGGTTTCATTGACAAAATCAGTCTTTTCAACATCCATGCCTTCCATCAACTTCTTTTCACAACTTCATGCCAACATATAGGCGACCTACATTTTCACCCATATAGGGCCTCATAAGGTGCTATTCCAATCGCCGCCTGGTAACTGTTGTTGTAAGCGAACTCTGCTAATGGTAACATTCTACACCAACTGGTCTTGAAGTCGAGTGTACAAGCCCGAAGCATATCCTCTAAGAACAAGTTCGTCCTCTCTGTTTGGCCATCTATCTGAGGATGAAAAGTGGTACTGAAATGCAACTTGGTTCCCATAGCAGTCTGTATACTTTTCTAGAACTTGGATGTGAACCTGCCATTACGGTCTGAGATAATAGACTTGGGAATTCTATGAAGTCATACAATCTCCTTGACATAGAGTTTCGCTAACCGTTCCATAGAGTATGTGATCTTGATAGGAATGAAATGCACCGTCTTTGTCAGTCGATCCACAACGACCCAAATAGCATCATATCCATTGATAGTCCTGGGTAAATCGGTAATGAAATCCATTGCTATATCCTCCCATTTCCATTCTGGTATTTGGATTGACTATAAATCACCACCAGGTCTCTGGTGTTTAGCTTTAACTTGCTGACATGTCAAACATTTCTTTACATACATAGCGACATCACGTTTCATTCCAAACCACCAGAAGTTACCCCTTAGATCATTATACATCTTTGTTGCACCTAGATGAATTGAGTAGGGAGTTTCATGAATTTTTGCCAAAATTCTTTCCCTTAAACCATCAAATTAGGAACACATATGCGGTCTTTGAGGTATAGAGTTCCATCATCCGTAAGTCAAAACTCTTCACATTTGCCTTCTTTCTTTTCCTGCTTAATCCTTGCAAGGCTTACATCTTCATCTTGTTTACTCCGATCTCGTCATGCAGCGTTGGAGTAAGTGTGAGTGCAAATAACTAGCCTGTGACAAATTCCAAGCCACAATTTAGAATTTCCTTTCTTAAAGGCTAAGACATTGCTTGCATTGACATTAGCGTAGCTGTTGTCTTCCTACTTAAAGCATCAACCACTCGATTAGCTTTTCTAGGGTGATACAGGATTTCACAATCATAATTCTTCACCAATTCAAGCCATATTTGCTGTGTCATGTTTAGATCCTTCTGAGTGAAGAAGTACTTTAGACTTTGATGATCGATAAAGATCTTGCATTGCACCCCGTATAAATAATGTCTCCATATTTTCAGAGCAAAAATAATAGCTGCTAATTCGAGGTCATAAGTAGGGTAGTTCTTCTCATAGTCCTTCAGTTTTCTCGACGTGTAGGCAATCACTCTGTCATTCTACATTAGAACTGCACCAAGGCCCATCTTAGAAGCGTCGCTATAAATTACAAATCCATCACTTCCTTCAGGAATGGCCAATACTGGAGCTGTCATTAATCTCTTCTTCAATTCTTGGAAACTCTTCTCGCATAGTTTTGTCCATTCAAACTTCTTTCCCTTACGAGTTAGATTTGTGAATGGTGCTGAAATTTTGGAGAAATCTTCCACGAATCTCCGATAATAACCGGCTAAGCCCAAAAAGCTTCTTATTTCACTTGCATTTGTTGGTTGCTTCCAATTGAGAACAACCTCTACCTTAGCAGGGTCTACCATGATTCCTTCCTTTGATATTACATGCCCCAAGAAAGACACTCTATTAAGCCAGAATTCACACTTGGAGAATTTTGCATTAGTTGGTGTCTTCTTAATGTCTCCAACAAAATTCTTAGGTGCTCCTCATGTTCTTCTTGACTCTTCTAATAAATAAGAATATCGTCAATAAATACAACAAAAAATTTATTGAGGAAATCCTTGAATACCCGATTCATCAAATCCATGAAGGCTGCAGGTGCATTCATTAGACCGAAAGGCGTAACCACAAATTCATAATGACTATACCTCGATCTAAAGGCTGTCTTAGGAATGTCTCTTTCTTTAATCTTTAACTGGTGATATCCCAACTGTAGATCAATCTTTGAGAACATGGATGCACCCTTAAGCTGATCAAACAAGTCATCGATTCGAGGCAACGAATACTTGTTCTTAATTGTCACCTTGTTCAATTCTCTATAGTCGATGTAGAGGCTCATAGAGCCATCTATCTTCTTCACAAACAAGACTAGAGCTTCCCATGGTGAGTGACTTGGCTTGATGAAACCTTTGTTGAGACGTTCTTTTAGTTGCGTATGAAGCTCCTTTAACTCTGCTGGGGCCATTCTATACGGTGCCTTCGAAATCAGGTCAGTGCTTGGAGCAAGCTCGATCTCAAATTCAACTTCTCTATCAGGAGGTAGACTTGACAAATCATTTGGAAACACTTCTAAAAATTCACGTACCATTGCCACATCTTCAATTCTTGTCTTTTCTTCCTGACTTTTGTCCATGATGTTGGCCAAGTAACCTATGCAACCGCTAGCTAACAACTTCCTTGCTTTCATGGCAGACAAAAACATACTAGGTTTCTTCCTAGACTCGCCCACATACACGAACTTCTGTTAACCTTTTGGTTGGAAGGTCACCTTTCGTTTCCAGCATTCAATGGAAGCATTGTACTTGCTCAGAAAATCCATTCCAAGAATTATGTCATAATTGTACATGTCAAGCACAATGAGGTCGACGAAAAGTTCCCTTTTAGAAATCCATAAGGGTACTGTACCCAAGCAGTGCGTAGATATCATCATTTCCCCAAAGGGTAGTGTCGTAGTGAATCCCTGTCTCATAGGCTCTAAACGAGCCCCTAACTTCTTAGTAAAAGATGATAATACAAAAGAATGTACGGCACCCGTATCCAAGAGAACATAAGCATTAGTAGATAGGCTTGTTATCTGACTTGTGACCACATTTGAGGCTTCAACAACCACCTATTCTTTCGTCAATAGATGCGGACATTTGTAGGTGGGGCTTCAAGTCTTCCTTGAATAATTAGTGGCCCTTCAAGGGAGGCTTGCATATGATAGAGCTGGGCTGGAGGAGCTCTCTATGGGGCTTAAGCATTTGTTAAGTTGGGACAATTCTTAGCAAAATGACCTTCTCGACCACAAATAAAACACTAGTTAGTTCCCTGATGATATTCTCTAGGATGATTCCTTCCACATTTGGTGCATGGTTGAAACTACTTGTTGTTGTTGTTGGGTTGGCCGCCATTATATCTCTTGTTGCCTTGACCCTGATAGTTCTAAGAGTTGCCTTTCCTCTTGTTATTCCTCCAGTGTTGGTTGTTGTTGTTATTGTTGCTATTGCTGTTGTTCCAGTGTAGAGGGTGGTTCTGGTTGTTTTCATTATAGGCTAGCTGACCTGACTGTGGCTGGTTTCTTCTTAGCTTTGATAGATGGAACTCAGCTTGTTGGGTCCTTAAAACAACCTGCTCCTGGCTTCTGGGTGGACTTGCCCCATCAACTATTACAGCAATCTCTGGCCTAAGGACTCTGATCAACCTTCTTATCCTTTCACTTTCATTGCTAACCATCCCTGGGCAAAGACGAGCTAGCTGGTCAAACTTTGCCACCACATCCGTAACAGACATATCTTCCTGGCGCAGATTCTCAAACTCGTCGTAGTGCTTCTTGGTAATATTCATGTGGAAGAACTTTGTATTAAACTCGTGGATGAAGTCAGCCCAGGTCATTTCATCAACATTCCTGCTCTATTCAATGCCGTCCCACCAAATCCTGGCCTCCATGGTGAGGTAGTACGATGCACAAAGAACCTTCTCGTTATCTATGAAGGCCATGAGTCTCAAAGTGGCCTCTATTGTCTTTAGCCATCCTTGTGCGACCAGTGGATCCTTAGAACCCTCGAAGTCCGCTGGCTTAACCCTTTTCCATCTTACTAAGAGTGGTTCCTAATAGACTGCTCTAGGTTCAGCAACAGGAGCCAAAACTTCATTAACTTGCGGCTGGGGAGGAGGAGTGATGTAAGCAGTGGAGCTGTACAAGTTAGGAGCCATGTTCGTGATCCCTTAAGCCATTCAAGTGGTCCAATCACAAGATCTAAGGCCAAGCGATTCAAGGAAGCATTGAACGGGTTCATTCAACAAGTTTGTGACATGTCACATAAATGGAGCTCCGGTATGGGCCCAAATCAATCACAAGAGAGCCTAGTCACTATGATTAAGGTTCTAGAAGATTCACATTGATGATGGTGCATGATTCTAGTAAATTGTGGAGCAAACTTATAATTTTGGGAAACCTTCCTATTTTGGATCGACACGTGGGTGCCATGTCGTCAAGTTCGAGTCTCGTCATCAAATTATCTTCCTAATGTAA
>CAMOHE010053759.1:0-52478 GCA_946598075.1 Artocarpus hirsutus
AAAAAAAAAAAAAAAAAAAAAAAAAAAAAAAAAACCTCCTCTAAACTCTTTCTGAAGAATAAATACCACAATACCCATTTACAACAAATGACTTTGAAACTTGACAAAAAGAAAAGAAAAAGTAGTTATGGCGTGTTGAGGAAAGGTAGGTGAATAATTGTAGAGGAAGAAGTTGCAGAAAAGCAAAAATGAGAATTTTGATTTATTTATATTTGGATAAAAACCAGATAAGAAGAAAACGTTAATGCCCAAAAAACAAAAAGGGCGTTGGTCTGGGTTCGCAACACGAGACGAGAGAAGATAAAAAAAAATGTTAAAACTATTTTGCAGGTCCCAAAGTATTAATCTTCACACTGCCAGTGCCACATCAAAATTAAGCTTTTTCAAAAAAAAAAAAAAAAAAAAAAAGGATGACTTCTATAAGCTTCTCAAAATTGCCTCGTGATATATGAGGTTTCATTTCCTTATAGCCGCCTAACTCTCTCTCTCTTCTTTTTCTTACTGCTAAAAGATTTGCTTCTAATTTTAAAAAGCTTCTGAAATGTGAATCTTGTCCATTCTTCTTCTGATTATCCATCCAATTTATATTTCTACTTAAAAACAATAGCTATTTCTTCTTGTTTGATCAAAATTCTCTCTTTATTTATGTTCCAAGATCAAATTCAATACCAGAACTCATATCAATTGGCTTTCTTTGAGTCTTTGGAAAAGGCCAACTAAAAAAGAATATATATCAATGGAAAAATCAAAAAGATAGAAATCTAAAAATAAGAGGAGAGAAACCTGCGCTGAGAAGCGGAGATGAAAGCGTCGACCCTTGGGGCGGCAGTGGTGGCGCAGAGGAGGAAAGTGCCGACTCCGAAGTCTGCCAGGTCGCTTGCCGTTATGTTCTCCATTGCTCCGTTCTCTTCTCCTCTGCCCGTCCAGCATTGATCAATCATTTTGGGCGCAATTCCACTTTTTACATCCTGTCTATATAAATTTAGTGAACACTAACACATGGCCTATTAGCTCAGCTGGTTAGAGCGTCGTGCTAATAACGCGAAGGTCGCAGGTTCGAGACCTGCATGGGCCACTTTTTTCCCTTTTTCACATGCGTCCTCGTTTTCTATCTTGCGGTGTCTTCATTTTTGCTGTGCTTTGTCTTTTCTTTCTTTCTCTTTTGCTTTTTGTTGTTGGTGAGTCGTCAATGTCGTATTGGATTCGTCGTCCTCTACTTCTTTGTCATCTTACTCACTAGAATTTTATTTAATTGGGCTAGATCATTTTCTTTATTAGTCTTTTTTTTTTTTTGGCGGTTCCTGCCTAATTTTTCTTTTTCCGGCATTTTTCTATTTCGTGGTCGCTTCCTTTTTGTTATGACTTTCTACGTTATTGTCTTAAGTCCATTTTATGAATAGATTTGAATTGAGTTGATTTAGATTATTTTAATTTTAGTTTTATGATTTAAATAGCAAATTATTATTTAAATTGATGTTTGGATAAACATTTAAAGTATTAATCTGAATAAAGAATAAAATTAAAATTTATGTTTGGATAAAATTCAGTGTTGTGATTGTAAATATAGTATTATGGTAATTCTACACATAAATTATTCACACTCCTAACTTATTTTTCATACACTTTTTTAAATAAAATTTCTTATTATTATATTATCTGTTAATAAAATTACTTTTAACAACAAAAGTATTTGAAAGAAATATTCATTACACACCCCAACTTATAAAAATTATTATGCTCTATTTTTAAAAAAAATTAGCAAAAAAAAAAAAAAAAGAAAACTGGAATCTCAAGTCTCCTGATATCAACTTAAAAAGATAGCCAAAAAAAAAGGTCTTCTTTCAAATTATTTTTGTCCCTACTTTCTTGGCGTTTTCCTCACTTTTATTATTGTCTTATTCTATTTAGTGTCCTTGTAAATTTTACCTTAATTTCCTGTCATTTACCTTTCTCAATTTTTCATCCACATTATTTTACTATTCCATTAAATTCCACTTTCATCGTTGTTTTACATTTCATTTGTGTTATCCTTATTTACTTTCTAGATTCTTGTCGTACTAAACTTTATAACTCATTGTCGTTTATCGTTGATATCGTTTTCGAATTTCGATTCGGCGACCTCTACTTTCTTTTTGTCTTTCTCATTAAAATCTTGTTTTAATTCGGTGTGATCACTTTGAAATTCATGTCATTTCAGTTATCGTTTTGTGACAATCACCCTTCAGGCAAGACCGCCAAGACAGGTAAACTGTATAATTCCATATTGTCTAGGCCATAGATAATGGTCTATAAGGAAGAACATCACCTTTTAATAATACAAATTTTTTTAGAGTAAAGCCCAAAAACAAAATCATAGGAGCTTAAACAAAATTGTACGAGCTTAAGCCCAAAGTAAATAATACCACACCAAGTAGAAACAAAGGTCATTACACATTTTCACTTATCTAGTGTTGTCTTATTAATGTCCTTTACCTTTTTCCTTGTTTTCAATATACACTCTTACTATGGCATGGGTCTATGGATTTTAGTTTGATCATCGTCCTGCATTTCTTTGTTGTTTCCCTTTTTTTTATTTATTTATTTTTCCGGTCACTTGTTGTCGTCTTTCTTCATTTGGTTGTCGTTTTATTTTTCTCATGTTGTTTTGTTATGATCAGTGCTGTATTTTTTTTATAAGTTATTTTCGAATTTAATATATCAATTCCATGTCGTCTTTAATTTCATTGTCTATTTTATTTGGTTGTTCTTTCAATTTTATTGTTACTTTATTGCCGTTTTTGCATCATTGTCGATGGGATTTTCAAGTCCCTTCTATATTGTAGTCGTTTTTTCAGTTGTGTCGTTTTCTCGACATTCCTTTCATGTTATGACTTTCTCCATTATTGTTGTATTATGTTCGATGTTGTCTTTCATTCTGTTGCCGTTTTATCTTTTTCGTCGTTTTCTAAACATTCTTGTCGTGTTCTGTTAAGCTTCATTATCGTGGTTTCCCGTTTTGCTGTCGTTTACTTATTTGCCGTTTTCTAATTATTCTTGTCGTATGCTGTTTATCGCCTTTCAATTCCTAGCTTTCACGTTGTATGCTATGGGTTATTGTTGTTGTTCCCTCTTTTTAAGTTGTAAGTTGACCTCAAAATGTCTATGCATCGTTGTTCAAATTCGTTAATATTAAAACTCAAATATGATCTTTTTTTCTTTTCTTTTCTTTTTTTAACTCCTGAGTGCAAGTAATATATCCAACTAAAGAGAACAAGCGAAAGAACAGAAGAGAAAAATGAGACACAATTCACTTTCTGTTGTTTTATTTCCTTTATAAGCGGTAGGGCCAAGTAGCATAAATGAATGTGATAAAAAAGCACATAGATTACATAAGTTAAAATGAATATTGATAGAGAAATTATGGGGAGATAATATACAAGAAAATAACGGAGATAATGACATCTAATTAACAGTTCATGTGTGTAGATTATAGAATTATGTCAAGTTATGGCATCTACACATAATAGATCCATAACATTTTTATGTGTATGGATATATGAGTGTGGTTTCAATTTACGTTTTTAATAGATATTGTTATTATTAGCTATTAGATATAAATATGGTAGTTATAATATTAAAGTGAATAGTTGACCAAAAAAAATTATGATAATTAATGGATTTGAATTCTTGTCATGTTATATCATTAATTGTTATTAAAATATACTCTTATTCGAAATGTAACCATTAGAAACTAATCATTCAAAATAAGTATGTATTTACATATATTATAAAACAAGTTTTTTAACTGTTGTGGGAACTGCCAAGTAGGTAATTGGGGCTTGTTATTTATAACATGTTGTATATGTGTCACCACACACGTCAAAGCGGAATAGTTATAAGAAAGTGATTTAGCCAATGGTCCACTTTTCAAAACCCTACTTATCTGATTAAATAGAAATCAATATAGTATTCCATATTAAAAAATAAGAAAAAGTAAGCTAATCAACCATTAAGAGCGACTATTAACAACGAAGTACTTCAATGCATGGCACGTGCACGCAACGACAGCTTTGAGAATAAATATATTATATACACAAACAAAGACAGTTGTTTAGTTGAAAGATAAGAATATTCCCCCAATAACGTATAGGAGTATAAAATTTCCAATTACATAATAATGAAATACGAAAAGGTCAACAAATACACTGCTTGTGTACAATATGCAAATATATCGTTCATTAATTATCATAAAAATAGTAACATAATGATAACATCATAATCAACCAAATCAAATAACGAAATAATTATGAAAAGACATATCAACACAGAAAAGGTTTTTTCATGTATATAGAGAAGCTAACTGTTGTGCTGATAAGTTGGCTAGTCTTGGTGTGATAAATAGAAACAGGATGTGGTGGAATTCTTGCCCTGATTCTTTTGATTTCTTGGTGTATAGGAATGTATTGGATTTACCTTTTTACAGATTCTCTTGATTGAGTCTGTGTTCTATATTTTGTTTTTCTTTTGCTCTCTTTAATAATATTCTCCTCTTTTTTTTTTTTTTGAGGTAAAAAAAAAAAAAGAATCATCAACATAAACTTTACAACTTTATGATAATGAGACAACATTAAAAATTTGAAATGTTTTTCTATGTTTTTGTACAATATAAAACTATGGTTATGATATCATAAAGTGATTGCAATGTTATCATAATAATCATCAAATCACCAACAATTAATTTCAAAAAATACACGAAATTATATAATGCAATATTAGATTGGTTTTAAAATGGGTTATTGCCGATTTATGTAATCACTTCAAATAGTTCAACCGAATAAACTTGAACTCATGTCTAATTTCAAGACAATATAGTTAACACATATATTGCTCACAAGATCATAGTGGTACACCAGCATCATAATTTACCAAGGGAAATTTGATCCATTAGTTGTGCTAACAATCTTGGTATGCCTATAAATTGTGTGTCACCTGATCCCCACCAATTGGGATTATTATTTTCTATAAGTAATTTGTGATACATAAATTTCTATAAGTAATTTGTGATACATAAATTTACTATCAAGTATTACTAGGTACTAGAAATAAAAGCTAAAACAACATTGAATTTTTTAGCATGAATTGATCAAATGTTTCGTTCCATAAGAACTTTTGCTAGCTGAAATTTTGGCTTTTCAGAGCAACCAAAAAAAAAAAAAAGGTCTAGCAAGCTGATATGAAAAACTTTATAAAATACACGTAAGATCATGATCACATATAATTGTGTTGACTAACAAGAGCAAAGATTTTATTGCAATACACATATATGCTCATAAAAAAAACATATAGTACTTGCTGGCCTGCTAGTTACATATTTATATCTATAATATTATACACTAATAAAACTCCATCATTAAATCCACAAACAATTAATCAATCAGCTAGCTGGCTAGCCAAGTAATTAGCCTATAGCAACCTCCCTAGAAGATGTAGCCTCCACAAGAGAAAGCTCTAGCCTGGTTTTGAATGGGGATAATATTGTCATTATCGTTTGAACGATAACAATTATCCCCTAGTACTCCATTATAATTAATACTTGTAGCTTGATTATTGTTATTATTCTGAGTCGTGTTGTCCGTACGACCATTATATGGATCATCGAAGTTCCATAGACCACCCCACAACACGTATTCCTGATCTGATATAGCGTCGGACCACGAATTATAATACAAAACTAGGTCTTGGTTATGATACATCACGGGTAAGCACTGTTGATCAGAACCGTTAAGGGCGTTGTGATCCGAAGTGGGGTCCGAGAAAACCATATGATCATGCTTTGTAGGACTTTGATCTTGTGACTGATGAGTAATCATTTTTTCTTCACCAGTGGTTGTAGTTTTGGTACTGTCGGTGTTTTCTTGCTGAGGTTGAAGCTGAATATCCTTTTGGAGCTTGTCTTTGAGAAGTTGAGATCTTCTCTTTTGTTGCTTGAGAGAGGATTTCTCTTTCTTCTTGACGTGAGTTCTCCAGAAGTTCTTTATCTCATTATCGGTTCTCCCTGGCAAGTATCTTGCAATGGTTGACCATCTGGGTAGTTACACAAAGAAATTAAAAACAAAAATATGACATGCATATTTTTATGTCCAAATTTAAAAAGAAAAAAAAAAGAGAGAGAAGAAAATTATTTGAGAGAAAAAGGTTGAGTGCAATAATATTTTACTTGTTGCCCCACAGAGCCTGCAGTTCGATAATGATGCCTTCCTCTTGTGGTGTGATTTGGCCTCTCTTAAGGCCAGGCCTAAGATAATTCACCCACCTTAGCCTGCAGCTCTTAGCACTCCTATTCAACCCTAACAAACCAAAAACATAAGCAACAATTTAGAGTATGAACTCACAATGTCAAAAAATTGAAAAGAAGGAAAATTATAATAGTTAGTGTTACTGTTTTTTTCTCTAATTGTCTGATGAGAGAAAGTAACTGATATCAATGTTTATTATCACCACATCTTAATCAAGTTGGCAAATAGAAGATAAGAATCTTGCTCGACTGAGGGTTTGAAGCTCGCACCTATAGTCCTTTAAATGCTATTAGCAGCTTAAATTTGCTTTTATTTTTTATTTTTTATTTTTTATTTCTCTGCTATAAATAAAGAAGCTACATCTTCTCTTTTTCTTGTAGCTTTAATTAGTGTTAATGCTTATATAAAAGTACTTCAAAGTTAAGTACTGTGTATATACACACACACGCAGAGACACACATATAGTTCTTTCACAGTATCTACTTACTAGCACGTTAACAACTATTACCTGCACATCTAGCCACAGAACTCCATCCTCCTTCACCATGCAAGTTGACATATTCAGTGAGGAGCTTATCTTCTTCAGGAGTCCAAGGGCCTTTCCTCCATCCTTGCTCTTCAACATTATCAACCCCCCACCCCATATTCATCACTACCACACTCTCACTAGCTTTTTTTTTTTTTTGGAAGGTTAAAATAGTTTCACTAGTGATCTTGTAATACTACACTTACTATCAACTTCACCTTGTTTGTTTTGTCTCCGTTTTGTACGACACAATTAATTGCACACTTAAGTACCCTATATATATTCATGTACATGATCAGTCACTTTCAATATTTTAATCCAATATATACACCTTTGATGATCTCACAATCAAGCTAGTTTAGATCCTTGAAAGGGGCTTGTGTCGAAGTTGATCCCTTTGAGCTAGTCCGCTTTTGATGATCACGATGATCACGAACAACCCACACGCATCTTTTCTTCAGTTTAAGCCACGTGTTGGAACATGGCGCAACTCACCAGCTCAAATATTAATATTTTTTCTTTTCCTTCTTTTTTGAGGGAACAACTAATATTCTTTTTACCCAATTAGGCCAGACCAAGTGGATCTTCCGAACAGCGTGTTCCGTACTAGAATGATGATGATTGCAGCCAAACCATAAGATATTGAAATCCCCACTATTCCAAAACATAATACAAGCCACATTTTTGTCTACAATCTTTAATATAATATTATATTAATCCAGACACAAAAATATTTTTGAATTTCACGAGCTGGGGAAGGCAAGAGAGGCCACCTATAGTGGGTTGTTGGTGTCTCCTCGAAAACGACTTCTAGGCCAATGAGAGAGCAACAATTGTTGATATACTCGATCTTAAAACGCATTATTTTGTGCATTTTTTATTAGTAATGACCTAGTTTTTATTAAAGAGAGAAGCTTCTAGGATGCCATTTTGAGTAATGCGGGTATTAAAATTATGTGAAGGACAAGTGACTTTGGTGAGTCACCTATCCTACATGTGGCCCTTGGACTCTGTGTAAATAACATATTGGGAAAGTAGGACATTGTCTAGTTGGTTTATTTCAATTTTTTATTCGTGGCATGCCTGTATATAGGTATTGATGGTGACCAAAAACCATTAAATAATCTTGCCAAAGCTAGGAGAAAGATTCTCTTTTAGTGTAAGATTATAGTCAGGAATGTTTGATTTAGCTGTATCGTCTTAGATCTCTCTTTTCACTAATGACCAGTTGATTCTCCTACTTAAAAAAAAAAAAGACCAATATTTCTCTTTCATTAAGATTCTACATTTGGGGGACATTAAGATGTGCACAAACATGTTCCTAATTGCTGCTGCCCATCCAACTGGACTAAACCGACCCTTGAGTAAAAATATAACTCAATCAATTGCCACGAAGACTAATTAAATTATTTTATTATTGATAAATAAGAACCAGCGACATCATGAACATTCTTCTAGGATAATATCTATTGAATTAACCTCATCCATATGTATATTTTTTCTTATCTATGCACATACATATTGAAGATTTTGTGCTGTTTTAGATTTTATACGGCTTCTAGAAGGATCTGATTACGACCTCATGGATATCCTATATATATAATTCCAATAATTAATTTGCACTGGAGAAAACATAGCATTTTGTAAATATGTTGGCTTGATATGCATAAGAAAGGTTAAAGAGGAACACAAATTTATTTGAATTTTTGTGAGTGAAAACAGTATTGTATGGTGAAAAGTGTTTAAATCCAAAATTTTGGTCCACCATTTAAAAAAAAAAAAAAAAACTCGCAATTGTCAATTATATTGTTGATTTAATTAATATATCAAAAAATTGTTTTAATGTGAGGGAATATTAGATAATTTCAGATGTAAAAGAAAATAAATAATTATATATTGAGAAAGATTAATAGGTATAATTTGTTGTGTAGTTCTAAATGAAAAGTCTTTTTCTTTTTTTCCCCTATTTAGTTTTGCAAAGATTTTTAGGTTCTTAGCATAACCGTCTAGCTAAGCAGGGAGCTATTTTGGATGCTACCTGTGAGGCCTTACCTGTGGGGTCCTACCTGAAGTCAAGCGATGCTCAGGCTGTTGGGATCCAGTGTCAATATTGAACCCACCAACATTCTTTTAGCTCAAGTAATAGCATACTTAACATCTAGTGTGATCTTTAACGCGACTTAATTAAATTAATGTCACGAGCCACCATGATCGTGATTTAAGACACAACTGTGATTCTTGCTTCACCAACTAAACTTGATGAGAAAAACTTTAGTAATTATAAACAATTTGAAATCAAAGCTCAACGAGTTATAGAAATACATAGTAAATGAAGAATAATTTCTTCAAATAGATGGTTATTTAATTTAGTACTTTGATTTTTAAAAGCAGTAGGCCAAAATTTGTACATATATGCCAATGGCTACTAAGCCAAAGGGTTATGTGACTCCAAGACTAGACACCCAATTGCAATATTTAATTATAAACAAAAATCTACTAATGCCTATTTATGGGATCAAAATATTGTTATTGGGTAAGAATATTGGCATATCGTCATCAAATTGTAGATATTGTTAAAGGAATTGGACTTATACTCAAGATAGATCAAATAAATTTAAATAATGACTAAGGGCAATTTCTCATCTCTTACTTGATGTCGATTTATCATCCAAGCTTCCTCATTCATTGAATAGTTCATTTTTTAAAGGGAGTGTCAAAGAGTTTATGAGAGTGAATGGTGATGGCCTTAGACAATAATGACCAAACAGATGATGCTACAGTCAATGAGATGAATTTGGACGTTGCTGACTCTTTTTTTTTTTTTTTTTTTTTTTGAGGAAACAATATTGTTAACTCTATGAGAAATCGCAAAGATCTTAATAACACAAAAGAGACTCAATCCCGAAACAAGAAATATATTAATGAAACTAATTAGTCTCCGCTAACTTGTTTTCTAGCAATAAAACCGAGGAAAAAAGAAAGAAAAATAAGAAACTTCATTGTAATAACTCTGCTTGGTTTGCTAGATTTTGGCTCTAATTTTTAGTATTTGATCAAGGCCAGCAGCCGGTAAGGCAATTGTTATAAGACTCAGCAAGGCCTCCTTGCATGCATAACTCATATTCATTAGAACTAATATAATTACAAAGATAATAAATTATTTTCATTTAGGTTTGAAATAGATTAATAATATCACCTCTTATGGCCAATCTTTTTAATTTTTTCATTGTTAGTTGATTACAGTTTTTTTTTAAAATGTACAATTTAACTTTTTTGCTACAATATTTTCTCTCATAAAAATATGAAATTTTTATTCAAAATTACTATGAAACAAATGGCTTAGTTTATCACACTCATAGAACAAAAATATTAAAATTCTTTTTTCTTATTATTTTTTTCATGGAGTACTTATAAAATATCATTTATTTTAAGATGCTTTTTTAAGAGCTATTTAAGTTCCTTGCCCAAGGCCGCCGATAGATATTCGAAGGCATATATGTAAGGCTTAAAGATTCTTTTTTGAGGGGCAATATTTAAAAATTTTACTTACATAATTTAAACTATTACATTCGGTATTTAGCAACATTATGCTAGCTTACTACATGATGATCATATTCTTTCTTTTTCTTTTATACACGCGTATGTGTGCTAATCCGTCAATATAATTATTTCCGCCCTTTATGATGGTCTTGATCATATGATCCCCAAACTCTTTCAATATATATAAAAATAAACACAAGAAAGATCAATAGTACTTCAAGAACCCCACTACAACGTCAAACTCAATGAAAAATGCTAATTATTTTCTTTTAATTTTTCAGTCCTTTTCCAATATTAATTTCGTTTTCCATACGTGGATTTCTTTAGGGTATTCTTTTTGCCCCCATAAACTTTCTCTTGACGATTCTGGTTCTTTCATTTAAAGAAAAAATAGTGCAAGAAACATATATAAAACTTAATTTGCTTTCTTTCTAAATAGTTATGTTCCCCTTTTGTTCAATAGTTTCTTATTTAAATATTAATGTCGGGACACGCAAAATATGATTGCTGTTCATCATCTACCAAAAAAATATAAAATACTAGTCCTAATGAATATATAGAAATTAATAAGTAATCTTGAGTCTGTTGCATATTCAATATTTTTCTTTAACTACGGAAGGGGATAGATAATCCAATTATTATAATGTACGTACTCTTGCCTTTCTTTTTCATTGGTTATGGTTACAAAAAATTGCAGAAGACAAAATTCCGAGAATAATTTGATTTAGTATGATTTTCTTCTACTGAATTTGGAAATTGGAATTATATTATTGTTTGTTCACCAAGAAAAATGTGAGGGAAACGAAAGGAAAATTCTAGTGTTCAGTATGATGATGTTTGGTTTCTAACTGCCGAAAACCAAATTAACTTGGTGAAATTCCAAATTAAAAAGTGCTTAAATATTTTATGTTAGTTGAAATTTTGATCTCATATAGCCAACCTTACACAAATCCATGGAATTTATTTTTTATTTTTATGTTTATTATTATTATTATTATTATTATTATTATTTTTGTGGGGTGGGGGGGTTGGCAGTTTTCCCCTAATCAATTTTTAGTGAATTTGCTGGCTAGCCCGAAACTTTTCATTTTTGCTAATGAATTTAATGAATTTTAATGCACCTAAATTGTAAAATAATGTTAAAATTAATTTAGTAAGAAACGCCAACATGACATGCTCCATCTTTTAAAGTTTTGGTCTTTGCCTTCAAACAGGCTCATTCCATCTAAACTTTTGTAGTTGTCATTGATTAGTAGACATCGTGACATTTTTCTAAATTTAGAAAATAGTTTGCTCAAATCAAAAGTTCAAAAGACAACTTGACAAATAGTGAATCTTACTAAGAGATAAAAGGGTCAAATATCTCTCTCTCTTCATTCCTTCCTTCTTTTTTTTTTTTTTTTTTTTTTAAAGAAAGAGGGAAGTTCAAGCTAAAATGGTGCTCTAGTCATTCAAGCCAACAACAAGTCGTTGTCACTCTTGCAAACCTAATATAATTCAACCTTATTTCAACCTAATTATATAAGAAACATGCAACTCACTTTGTTTTTTTATCTTTTCTTTTTCCTTCTAAGAATAAATATGGCATACAATGAACACACATAAACATGTAAATGGCTGACTGGATTACAAGAATTAGCAAACGTCATTTATCATCCAAAATTGTTAAGATCTTATTTCATGGCGATTAACAATATTAGTGAAGAAGATTTAAGATGGGATTCTAACTTTTTTTAAGCATTAGGCTGGACCCACACACACAAACTTATATATACATATGCATATACATGTGTGGCCCGGACTATTCTTATGGCTTATATATAATAGCCTGATCATGACTTTTACAGGTCTCTTCCCACGGCATGCTTCGACCAAGCTGCTAGCAAAGAGGCAATATTAATACTTTTTTGGGGAGTAGGCGGCATTATATATGTGTGTGTGTGTGTGTAGAGGGAGAGAGTAGCGGAGAATTACATACGTGAAATTTTAGAATTTGGATTTTTATTTATATTTTTTGTGTAAAATTTCAGGCATGTCCTCCTGTTTTCAGTTGTAAGAAATTGTAACGTTATTCACACTCAATAGTTAAAATATATAATTATATCCCTATTCATTAAAGAATAATTTTTTGGCTTTTGCAACGGTGCATCCTAAACTTAACACTATTTGCAATATGTGATCTTTAATTATAGTAGTGCTAAAATTTTGACAAAAATTGATATGTGAGTTGTATATAGGTCGTTAATGTTCAATTAAATGAATGATTATTTTATTTATTTTAACCTAAGTTATTGTAATTAAGATCTTTAATTAAGTTTTACCGAATCAGAAAGCTTCAAATTTAGGTTAAAATATATATGTGTATATATATATATATATATATATATATATATATAGAAAAAGACCCATTATGCTCTTAATGAATAATTCATGTAAAAAATTAACACAACTATTAATGAGGCGATTTGCAATAGATTTATAAGTTCACGAGGGAAATTGTTAAAATTAAAAGTTAAGAAGGAAAATTGCAAATGGAAAATTGTTGTCGTGTCATACTGAATATATTTTTTAGCTCCACTACTAAGGCGAAGCCACTCATGGATCAGGGTGAGTCGTCGCCCCTTGAATTTTTGTTTTCTTTTTAAATTTGTATATAAAATTTAATAAAACTTGTGTTTCATCCCTCTTAAAATTATATTTAACCCTTCTAAAATTTTATTCTATCTTTCCTAAAATTCTCTATCTTTTTTATTTTTTTCCCATCCGGCCCCTCTTGACTTATTTTTCTAGCTCCGCCTCTATCCACTACCTATATATAGACTTCACCAAATTTGTGAATATCATCCTTGATTGAATTAGTACTTTTCAATGAGGGAAATGTCAATTTTTTAAAGATTTTGAAGTAGTTATCTTCTTTTGAAAATACTCATAGTAAATAGAAGTTAAAAAAAATTAACGGTAAAAAAATCTCTCATAACAAATAGATAAGTAAAAAATATTTTTACCCAGAAATTTTTTTATTTAATGCGACATATTACAAGTATTTTCAAAACATCTTATTTAATTCAATGAGTTTAAAAAATAATATTTACTACAATTCTGATCAATAATTAACGTGGGGAGATCTAGAACTTGGCATTTTGAATTTTAGAAGTACATAAATACATGGTACTAAGAAGAGGAGAAGACTAATCAGATTCGATGCATATAACATATTTATACGTGTCGATCACTAAATGCGTTTCTTACATCTATATATAAAACGTTTCCTGTTATTTGGATTTATTTATTTTTTTTCTTTGTCTCTCTTTCTGTGTCTATCTATAAGCCTATATGTGTACTGAATCATATCCGAATAAGTACGAAGCATATCAAACTCGAGATTCTTTATGTTTGATATATATTGTATATCGCGTTGTTCCCTTTGTTCTCTACCTGAAAATTTCTATGTTACAGTTAATCCACTAAAAGCTAAATCAACCACTGTTACTTAGACCAAAATTAAATATTAATAATATTTTATTTTTTTTTGAAACTGTAACAATATTTTATTCAATTTCATGAAAGGCAAATTATGTGAGGTTTATGCATACATACATACATATATATATATACACACACACACACACATGTAATACCTTTTTTAGCCAAGACTTGTTTTCTTTGCTATGTAGCCGCAGGTACGAAACGTCGAAAAAGCTAAAGATGAAGAGGCAAACAATGACACAGTAAGGTTACTCTAATGCAAACACAAAATCACGTGTCATATATGAAAAATATTTGAATTATTAAACTAGTACATCTTTGACCAATGATTATATATGAGTTCATATAAGTCTGCTATTGTTGTGTTTGAAAAGTATAGTTAAAACTAAAACTTTTAATCTAAAAACTATAGTATATGAAAGCTTTATATTATAGCAACTTAAAGTTTTAGTTAAAATTAATTTTGTCAAACACCCATAGTTAAATTTATATTTGAGTTATATAAGTCCAGATTTCTTAGCGTACTATTGACAAATGAAATCCCATTGTGCAGAACAGACCTTGAAAATATTTCAGTTGATCATCAAATGATCAATAATAAATGTGCTTAACCGAAAATAAAAAAGGTCGTGATGCCTTCTTAATTAGTTTTAGTTTTCTTAACAATATTATTTACATCATCAAAATGATATCAAAAACTTTAAATTTTCTCTCTAATTGCCAGATAAATCATCAACATGCCATGATCGCCATTCCATTGACAAAAATTTAAGTAAACCAACGAGTAACAAGAAACAAGAAACATTCTCACTTAATTCTTTCTAAAAAAGTACAAATCATGATGGCTTGATCCAAGTCGTTGTCTTGGGTTTCGGTGACCCAAGTTTGTGGGTCCCGCTTATGAGGAGTTTTGCTATCAAGTGAGGTGGACATGGCCCCACTTCCCATTTGAGCTTCTTTTGTTTTCATTGTGGGATTTTCATAAACTTATTTTTCACACTTACATTTTATAAGTATTATACATATTTTTTTTTACATAAATGAACATAAATATGAAAAATAATATAGCATATTTTTTTAAAATATGATATAAATAAACATAATTTTTAAAATTATGACCTAACGTGTAATTTTGGCACGTCAGAAATCAATTTTGGAAAATTGGGCCACAGGCTTGTTAAAAGGGCAGAAGCCTTAGGAATGGGCTTTCAAATCAACCCACTACAGGTCAAATTATGTGAGGTGGACACAGAAATGGTTCAAGTGAGGCCCAGAGAGGTTTTGGCCTTCGTCTAAATTCCCAGTCTACATGTGTTATTGCCCGAAGATGATAGAGTAGATGCACATTTTGGGGCCAGCGGTTACTAAGATGAGGACATAAAAGACTGTAAGCAAGAGGCTCAATTTCTAGCAATGGTTAGGGCAATGTCACCAAAACTAGTACTATTACTAGAGCAAGCAGCCGACCATAATCTGTTTGGTGGACTGTTTTTCTTGGGAGTTTGCACTATTACAGCGCGATATTTGACTCATTGGACTCAACTTTTGAGGCCTCCTCATCTAGTGAAGAGAGATTAGCGCTGGAGGAGGAGATGTGTGGAAAAGATATTTTAAGGTGTTTAGTAAATATGGTTAGAACCAACTTTTTAGTTACCAAATAGTATAAAGTTCTTACATGCTACAACAAAAATAAAAAGTTGTCACAATATAAAGCTCTCACATGCCACAATATTTAAAACTAAAATGTTGGTTTTAACCATGCTTGTCGAATATCCTTAGAACGTTATGGTGTGTGAGGAGTTGGAAAGAGTAGAGAGGCACAAAAGATATGAAAAGTAGATGGCTCAGTTCGTTGGCGCTGAGTTTGGGCTGGTTTGATTATGGCTTGATGCCATAGAGTTGGATGCCAAGAAGATGGTTGAAGCTTGGAGTTGGGAGGGCTACAAGCCGAGACGAAGGCATGTATAAGTTACAAGCCCCCCTCAACCTTTTTTTTTCCCTTGCTTATATGATAGGGAATTTCTACCGTAGAGACTGTCCTTTTCCCCACCGGTGGAGAACTTTCGTACTGACCACAAGATAAAAAATCCAATGGCCAAGAAAGCAATACCTTTTCGATACAACTCATTGGGCTGCGTACACATAAGTCAAAGCATCACATGCTTAACTTAATGGTGGGCCCACGTTTTTTACTTACTTACTGATGGAAGAGAGTGTTACGCCAAAGGAGACAATTGGAAGACATGCACATCCTGGATTGGGTAGTGCATGCAAGCTTCGGTCCACGGGTCCTGCTGACTTGGGTGCTGACGCGCGCAGTGCTGACGAATAGAATAATGACACGTGTTTTGACGAAAAATAAGTGTTTTGGCTCTAAATTTGGCATTTTTTACACTATTTTACTCCTTTCTGCTCTATATTTTAAATCTACAGATAAATAAGTGAACTAAAATTAATTGTTTTATGAGTAAAATAGCCATAAAAATTAAACAAATATTTTTTGAACTAAAATAATTCAAAAAACATAAAACATTGAAAAATGCATATTTATACGGTTTTGTCGAACTGACTCAAAATAATTATTTAATATACAAATGCTGTAATCAAATGATTTAGTGACAAATTAAAATTTAAAATAGTAATATTAAAGGATTTAATGTTGTTTTCATCATTTTATACTGTTCTTTGCCATTAAATCCTTTAATTAAGGTATTTGTATGTTCCACTCGTCATCAAATTTGTCTAGTACAATACAAAACAAAGGATGCAAATGATAAATAAACACTACATTCCTAAGTCTGTAGCCCGTGGGAAATTTTTATGTGGCATTATTACTGTGAGAAAATGATATTCAGTTTTCATCTTGTCCCATATATGAAGCACGTCTAATTTCTCTTTTATTTTTATTATTTTTTTCGGAGGGTTGCTGGGGAATTATCAATCAAATATTAGTTTATTGTTTAAACTGCTTCAAAAGTCCAATTAAAGAAGTTTTAAGTACCATTTAAATGACTCTTTACTGTATGATTTACACATTTTTCTCACAAATTTTGGGAGTTGGTAAATGACATCTTGAGTTAACAACAATAGAATTTTTGGTAATTGCGATAAGATTTTTCCAAACATCAAGGGCCAGTTTGTTTTGAAAGCTCTTTGGATTCTTTGAATTCAAATTTGGATTCGAGTATTAAGAATTCTTTGGATATGTATTTGTTTCCCTCAAAATCTGAATATTTTGAGTATCAAGAATCTAAGTTTTTAGAGTTCTGACTTCTTTCTAAACTTTTGATATCTAGATATCTCTGCTATAGTAAAAATTAAAATTCTCTCTCTTATATTTGAGAAAAAAATAATAACTTCTATATTTGTTATCCAATTGAGATGATTCTTTTTTCATTTTGTTTCTGGTAAAGAGAGGAGTAAATTAAGACTCATATTGTCTATTTTTTAAGATCATTATCATTAAGATTTTATTAGATTTATTAATAAATCAAAAACTATTTTTACTACCTCTCCAAATACAAATTCTAATTATATTCCATTTCAGATTAAAACTTAAATGTATATCCAAACGTCAATTCGGATAACAATTTAAATCACTAACTTAAATCTCAATTCAAATCACATCAACTCAAATCAAATTACTAATTCAAATCTATTTACCAAACAGACCTTAATTTTCTTCTAATTATTTATGTGTAGATCTAAAATCAAGAATAAAAATTGGGCAAAACCATGCACAAAATGCCAAATTAGGAGCCAAAACACCCATTTTCTCTCTCCTTGTCATGGTGTGTCACCACATGTCAGAACCCTATTCGGCCAGCTTTGCAGCGTCAGGGAAACCCACAGAGACAGAAGCTTCCAATCAGCACGTTACGCGCACTGTCCAACCACGTGTGTGATTTCCTTCCACTGGCCTAGCATGGCGCGTCAATTACTCCTCCACAGCAAGTAAAAAAGTGGGGCCCGCATTAATGTTACACATGTTATTGTTCAATCCTGTGTGTGCAGCCCAATTGTGGTATAGAAAAGGCATTGAACTCTCAACCAATGAGTTCCTATAAAGGTTGGTGCAAAAAGTCTCCACGGTGGAGAAATAAATAATACACATATGCATAAGTTATATGTTCAAAAAATTACTAAAATTTATAGGACATTTAATAAGGTGGTTATAATCGTTTTATTGTAGCATATAAGAGCTTTACACTATAATAATTTTTTTGAAGTTATTATAACATTTAAAAACTTTACACTATTTGTAATTGAAAAAACAGTGTAGATCATTACTGTCAAACACTTTATTAAACAATGCCGTCTAAAAAACCAAGTATATACAATCTTATACATTATAAAATATTAGCCCCTGAAAAGATCATAGCTGCGTCACTGGCTATAAGGTTGCAGGCAATAAACACAAGCTTGGTATTGTGTCTGGCATGAACGGCCCCTTTATGCAGTGTCTGCTTGGACCTCATAACCTTTTATTTATTTTATTTATCTTTTCCCTTTCAATACTATTCCTATGTGAGCTCTCAATAAATGTCAATTACCATTATGTTTTGCTTCTTTGAGCTAGAATAATTATTTTTTTGTACTAATGCATGCTCAAATTCCTCGGAAAGGCATTGGACAAACCATACGGAAAACGAAGTAAATGATAGTGACAAAAAAAAATCAATTATACCTAATTCAATTATGTCATAATAGCGAAAAAAATATTCAAGATATTTTAACTAAAGACAATATTCTAGGTGAGTTCCATATGATTTTCACTATGTTGAGCTAGACCAAAAGAAGTTTAAGTATAGGTGAAAATTCCTTTAAATTTTAAGGACGTTGTGAGCATTTCTCAAAATAGATTTTGCTTTCCTTTTATATATATATATATATATATATATATATATATATATATATACAATTTATCAAGGGATAATGTTGGAACTGTTTTTAAATTGTGTTTTGGTTAATTAGGAATTTTTTATAAACACAAAAAATAACGACATGTATCTGGTTATGTTTATGACAATATGTATGGAGTGCATGAAATAATTAATAATCTTCAGTTACTTAATCTTCAGTTACTTAATGAGAAAATAATAACCAATATATTAGTAATTAATAGAAATATTACTAAATAATGATTATTGATTGATTAGTGACAATTAGTGTATTGGTAATTCATTAGTAGATTAATGCTCTTTGATTCTCAGTAATTAATTATTGATTATGTTATTAAGTTGTAAATTTTGTGACTAATAATATTTGGATTCTCGGATAGACTAACGTTAATAAACCCTAAAAAAGTGAAATAAAATTACTACGACAAATGGCCTAATTATGTTTATCAAATTAAAATATTTTAATTTGTAAATATTCTAATATGCCCCAAAATAATATCATTAAAATAATTACTATATAATTTAAGATATTTTAAATATAGTGAATTTTAATTTTATAACAATGATTGAAAATAGATACCAGTACAACATTGTTTGGAAATCATTTTGAAATTAATTATCCCAACAAATACAAAAAATAGTTATAAAATAAGAACTAAACGAGCCCCATATTATCCATTTCAAATCCAACTAATCCTACAGATTTCTTCTCAATGCAAACATAAAATTTGAAGATGTTCTTATTTGGTTCATACTTGGACAGTTGGACCCTTCATTTCATATATTCGCCTGACCCGCGATCCACCCACCCACTTTTATGCCGCCAGCTCATTTTAGCACCAAAATACTAACATAGTCTAACATGTACCGGGTCAGGAATTAGGGTTTAAGGAAATGCGTGAAACCCTTAAAAAAAAAACTTATTTATTTATTTCATTTTTAAATCGAAAAAAAAAAAAAGAATTGCAAAATTATAAGAGCAGTAATAGTCATGGATAGGGTTTCCATGAAATAGAAAAAAAAAAAAAAAAAAAAAAAAACCATATATAATGGTGTTAACTTGAACTACGAAAGCTTGGACTGGGACGAAGAACTAACCATACAAGCCCCTTTTCTTTTGCGGACTTTGTTTTGTTGGCTCGCTTTCCAAGACGAACGAAAACAGGGGGGCGGCGTAAGGGAAGGAGAGGTGGAGATTTTTTTTTTGCATGAAAGTGTGGAGAAAATGTCGACGGATCTCGGTGATTATACCATCATCAAGGAAGGAGAGGCTGAGATTTTGATGCACGCTAAAAATGAAGTCTTTTACAACAAAACCCAGGTGCCGGAATTTCCTGTTTTTGATGATTTTGTGTTGTTCTGATTGTTTTGATGGAGTTTCTGAGTTGAGATTTTTGTGGGTTTTCTCTTTGGGATGCGGGTATGAATTTGAAGTGGGTTAAGGTGTTGTTATTAAGTTGAAAAGCTGCGTTGGTTGCGTATAAAAAAGTTTAGGTACGAGAACGATTATATTTTGAATTTGCAAAAAGCTTAGCTTTATTTCATAATTTTCGCTGAGGAAAATCACCGTTTTTGAGGGTGAAATCATAGATGTGGAGAGTTTTAGTTTTGAGCAGCTGATTTCTTTGAGTTTACATAGTTTATGATTTTTATGATGTTTTAATTAGATTTCTCGACATGGAAAGACGTCCAATGGTTTTGCTGATTGGAGTATGAATAATGAAATTCTTTCCTTGAACTTTATGGAAAAAAATTCTATCAGTAGGTCGAATGCTAACTTAACTTCAGAGTATTTACTTGAACAAGAATAAAAAGCTTCTAGAATTTAAAGAACTTGTTTTCTAGCGTTAACAAAGAAGAAAACATTTGACATTGGTTTCTCAAGTTAGTTCAGTTAGGCGCAGAACTGCGTATCTATCAGGTTGGAGATTGTTTCGCCATGTTTTAAAGAATGGAGAGTTTGCAATCAATTACATATGGTATAATTCGTATTGTCATGACTTAGGAGATCTGTCTTTTTTCGGACTTGTAATGGCATTGAGAATGGAACAGAAAATATGAAACGTCCAAAGATGTTACCTTGGAGAAGATAATAAGATGTTATCTTGTCAGTTAATTTTCCATTTGATTAGGTTTTGGGGGCTGTTGCGTTATCATTTGAAGGAATTTTTTACTAGTTGGTTTCTTGTCTGTACTGGCTAAGTTAGCTGGTTTCTTGCATATAAAGGATTCTGATGGGTTTATCTTTTAATGGTCAGGTTAATAACAGGGATATATCCATTGCTGTCCTAAGGACTTTTATAGCTAAACGAAAAGAAGAACACGAAGCGCGTTTGTTAAAAAGAACAAAATCAGCAACAAAGGCATCTGAAAAAAATGCTTCAGAAGATGTTCCAGAAGAAGCACCTAATGGATCTTCTATAAATGGCGAAATATCTAATGGAGATTGTGAAGACGAAGAAAAGGCATCTCACGAGGAACCTTGTGGCGTTTCTGACGAGCATGTGAAGATAACGGAGGGAAAAGGACCAGCACAACTGAAGCCTCCAAAAGTTCTTGAGGTTCTTGAAATTGTGCTATTTTTGTTTGATATTTTGTCACATTTCTCTTTTGTTATACCCCAATATTTGGTGAAAATAACAACCCACATTTTTCCAATTATTTTTTGATTAACCTTCTTCTTTTCTATGTGCATTGACAGGCTCTATCAGCTTCCGGTCTAAGAGCTCTGAGATATGCTCGTGAAGTGGAAGGAATTGGTAAAGTTGTGGCTCTTGACAACGATAAAGGTTATTGCCAAACTTCTTACAGTGTGATGGAAATATATTTGCTTTTGCATTATATTACTTGAGCTCCAGAAGTGCCTCTATTGCTCCATGTTTATGAAAACAGTATTATGTATATGTAATATGTTTTTGAAAAAATCAAAAAACTTTTCAGAGACTTTGCATTGAGATTTTTTTTTACTGCATAGATGCACATTGATTTATTATAGGCACTTGATTTGTCTGCTAGCTTAAAAAATAAATAAAAATTCATACTCAGCCTGTAATATAGAGATTGTGGTTCTTATCTGTCTTCTGGCTAACCTATGAATTATAGAAGTGATTGGTTATATTTTACTGCATTTCTGCAGTGTCAGTTGAAGCCTGTAAGAGAAACATCAAGTTCAATGGTTCAGTGGCATGTTCAAAGGTCGAATCACATCTTGCTGATGCTCGTGTATACATGCTCACCCATCCAAAAGAATTTGATGTGGTATCTATAGGCTCTTTTTGTGTGTTCATATCAATGTTGCAGAAACTTTGCATTCAGAGATTCTTGCCAGAGCTTATGTCCAAACCTTTTGATATCAATCACAATTCATAATCTTTATTCATTTGAGTTGCAGGTCGATCTTGATCCTTATGGCTCACCTTCTGTATTCTTGGACTCTGCCATTCAGTCAGTTGTTGATGGAGGCATGCTGATGTGTACAGCAACGGATATGGCAGTGCTTTGTGGGGGAAACGGGGAGGTTTGCTATTCAAAGTAGGGCTTTATAATTTCCTACTAAAGATTTTGATTGAGTAATGAATTTCTTTTTTTGGGACTTAATTTTGAACAGCTATTTTGTTGTACTAGATATGGTTCCTATCCTTTGAAAGGAAAATATTGCCACGAAATGGCCTTGAGGATCCTCCTGGCTTGCATTGAGGTATGTTACTACCTCCTTGATGGTGTTCTCTTTTAACTTTGAGTGAGTGTTAATTAGTTTGAAATACTTGCTTAGAATTAGAAGAATTGGTTGATATTGGGAGTGTTGTGTGTTATATTTTAAACATCGATATTTGACTGTCAATTATTATCTGGGGGGTTTTTTTTTTTGTTCTGGCGGCATTCAACCATCCGTGTGTATGTGCGTGCGCGTGCGTGTTTGCGTGTGCGTGTCCTCTGTGATAATGAATTGGAAATTTCTGCTTGGTACATTCATTCTCCATACCTAATGGCTAATCCCACCGTGATTTATCTTTCTGAAGCAAAGTTGTCTCTGTATGTTATGGTAAAATTTGTTGCCTCAACTATCCCATCCCTCCTATACTTTTAAAATGTACTCTCATATATGCGGATGCAGAGTTTTGTTTATTTCAACATCTCTGTCTAAATCCTTTTGCTTTCTTCTCTCTCTCTCTCCCCTCCCTTATGTAAGCTACAAAATATTATGTTTTAATTTGTATTTTTCTTGTATTTTAATTTTGCTGCAGAGTCATGCCAATCGTTATAAGCGGTATATTGTTCCCGTGCTATCAGTTCAGATCGACTTCTATGTTCGAGTCTTCGTCCGTATCTACTCGTAGGTGGCCAATTTATTCGAAATTATGTTCAAAATTAGCCACGTGTCTAATTTCTGCATCCTCTCGTTGGTTGAAAACTCAAAAAAAAAATTTTTGCAGCTCTGCAAGTGCAATGAAGAACACTCCCCTCAAGCTTTCGTATGTGTATCAGTGCACCGGCTGTGATTCTTTTCATCTACAGCCCATTGGAAGGACGATCGCCAAGGTAAGCATGAGTATTTGATATGCTTGTTATATTCTCTCTCATCTTTAATCCTTATACCTGGAGTACTGAGTACCAAAATGCAACACCAAAAATTAGCTTGTCGTTGTTAATTTTGATTTGAAGGTGGTGACAATGTTTTGACAAAGTCTAGGTTTGATGTTTACAGAATAGTAGTGTAAGATATCTACCCGGTTTTGGTCCTGTTGTTCCTCAAGAATGCAGCGACTGCAGGAAGAAATTCAACATGGGTGGCCCTATTTGGTCCGCTCCTATTCACGATCAAGAATGGGTTGCTTCCATTCTAGCAGATGTGAAATCTATGAAGGAAAGATATCCCGCTTATGATCGCATCTCTGCTTTACTGACAACAATCTCCGAGGTGCATGTCTTTTAGAATTTGATGCATATTTCATTTTTAAGTAAAAGGTGGAATGGAACAATGTCTGATTTTTGGTTTTGTAATCATCCCTATCTAATTTAATCTTGCTGTAAATCTCTATTGCGTTAGTCAAAAGTTATGTTTCTAATTTGCAACTATTCACAGGAATTGCCTGATGTTCCATTGTTCTTGAGCCTGCACAGCCTCTGTGCCACTCTCAAGTGCACTTCTCCATCCGCGGTGATTTTTCGATCTGCTGTGATCAACGCTGGATATCGTATCTCAGGAACTCATGTAAACCCACTGGGATTGAAATCGGATGCTCCCATGGATGTCATTTGGGATATCATGCGCTGCTGGGTAAGAACCTTTTTTCACATGATGCTTGGAAAATGTTGTTGCAAATGATGTGGTAATTAAGTGTTTAAGAATCATTTTTTTAATAAAAAATATTCATAGGTCAAAAACCACCCTGTCAAAGCTCAACCACCGGATCAACCTGGAAGCGTGATACTCGCTAAAGAACCAGTGCTTCAAGTACGTTTTGCTGCCCTTGTTGCATTTTTTAGTGTTGCAGCCTTTTTTTAGCTATACGTGTATTTTACATTCCTCTTTTGACAGGCTAACTTTGCTAGAGCTGTCGCGTCTCTCAGCAAAGCACAAGCCAAGAAGGTTGCTCGGTTCCTTCCAAATCCTGAGAGGCATTGGGGTCCAAAGCTCAGGGCGGGTCGTCAAATCACCACCAAACACATTTCTCTGTTAGGCGCAGGGGTTGTGAACGGCATTCTGAACCAAGAACAGGAAGATGGTGAAGAACCAGAAGCCAAGCGTCAAAAGACGGAGGAGCTGAACTTGGATTCATGAAATGAAATCCGTCTTTAAGGTACATCAGTGTAACGAAGCTCCTCTGCGGCTCCATAAGAAGCAAGTGTTTGTTCTCTGCTTTGCTTTAAAGAAATAGATGGGAGATTTCTTGTATCATCATCAACCTTCAATTCGTGAGCAAAACCGCCATAGATATGTGGAGCCGCGTGGAAGTGGAAGAGAATTTTACGAAAATTTTGGTTATGGAGAGTGTAGCGTAAGATGTTAATTTGTTAGAATTGTTAAAGTTACTATTGTTATTATTATTATTTGGCTGAATAATCGTTAAAGTTATCAAATTTGTTCGACTTGAGACGCAGCGTTCGCTGTGAAGGGAAAAATCAATACCAACTTCAATTTCTGCTGCTTCTTCGTCCTTTTTTTTTTTTTTTTTGGAAGAGGTAATTGTATTCCAAATCAAAGGATGACACACAATAACACTATTAGCGATGAGAGTGACTTCATTACACAAAAATACTTAACCTCGATTATAAATAAGTTCCACCAATAAATTTTAATAAAACGTACAAGGGGATATAATATACGTCAAGTTTTCGATGGAGCTCAACTTTACTCCCCTCAAATCTTGCTTCTCTTTCTTGTTCTTTTAGCTGTGTTAATGAAAAAATCACTGGGACTTTTGTGCGTGTGCGTAAGTTTAGTGCATAACCGGGAGAATTGATTTGTAATTTTTTATTCAAAATAAAAACGACATGTTTGTTCCGAATGCGTGACATGTGTTTTGGGTGAATTCAAAACGCACAAACGACATGTCCATTGAATAAATACGCACCAGACTTCAAACTGAGTCAGCAAATGGTTTCTACACAAACGACTTAAATTCTCAAAAAATGACATCAAAGTAAGAGTGTTTGCCTAAGGGTGGTTCACGTAATAAACTTAGTTATAAACAGTGTAACATGTTATAGTAAAAAGAAAAAAAAAATACTATAATGTAAAACTCTCATATGTTATAGTAAAAACGGTTCTCATCAATAGTTTCTACCACTAGCTAAACACCCTATAAATAAACACAGGTTGACGTTTATTTAAAAGGAAAAAAAACACACACATATAATTATACCATCGTCATATTGTTTCGTTTTAAACGACACTAGAAACGGACAATGCTTTTTTTTTTTATTTTTTTATGAACACTGCAAACGACAATTGATTTTAAATTTTGATTGATTGAAGCATAGGAAAATGCAATATCAATTGCATAAGTGCGATAGACAGTTTATAGTGACACTATATCATATATACCGAGAGACGACATCAAATCAAATCTTAAAAAGTATAAAGGACGTGTCTTTCTTTCGCTGGGTTCCATTTTTTTAGGGATTTTTTATAATCTATAAGAACCCTTCAGGAGAGCATTTCTGATGCAGGGTGTAAAAGCAGTGTGAACTCGCTGCCATAATTAAAAATTCAGAATTACAGGAAGTGAATGTCAACAAAGTCGTTGTAGTATAGTGGTGAGTATTCCCGCCTGTCACCCGGGTGACCCGGGTTCGATCCCCGGCAACGGCGATTGTTTTATTATAATTATTTTTTTTGTTCCTCGTTCTTCCCTTCCTGGGTTGCGGTCATATTGCTTCATCAACATGGCTTTGGTATGGTGGAGCTACTGAAGCAAGTCTACATCAAATTTCAACTCCATCCTTTAACTTCAAAGTTAAAAAAACCTCATAAAGATGAGAGAAGAAAGGAAGTACTAATCATGATTATCATAAGACAAAGGTACAAAACAAAAGGCCAGCCCCACAAAAGGCAAAGACTAATTTTTTTTTGTTTTGTCACCATTCAACAAAATCATATTCATCAGCAGCATTCAAAACCACGAGATCAAGTACTGTATTTTTATTGCTGTAAGCTGATCATGGGACAAAGCTAATAAATAAAATTACATCCCCACCGAAACGCACATCAGGTGGTCGACGGTTGACCACCACATGGGGTCACACAAACATAATCAACATTAAAAAAAAAAAAAATACAATGACTATAAATCAACTAATAATAATGATAATTCAAAATAAAGGGAATTTGGGATTTCATCAAAAAAACAAAAAGTTCGAATTAAGCAGTGCCATTGGCAGATCCACCAGCCGGGTTAAGCTCATCCCAGGCCTCAATCCATGTGACCATGGCATTGGCTAGCTTGTCGAAGTAAGGATCCACCGGGCTAAGCTTCTCCTTGACCTGCTTAGACAGTTCAATGTAGCACTTTTGCACAGTGGTGCATTCTTTTGGGAGAACCGCAGATTGGAAGAATGGGATGATCTCTTCCTGCCAAAAAATGCCTTTGTACTCCTTTTTCAAGTTCACAAATGGGTTGCTAGCCTTGCTGTGCCAGATGTATGGTAAGCCCGTCTTTACTCCCAATCCCAAATGGTCACATATCACCTAAACATGAAGTTGATGATAGAGATCTGTAAGTTAAGTAATAAAATTATAAAGACGGGATTCTATAAAAAAGATATTCAAAAACACAAGTTTTTAAACTTTTGAATTTCGTAAATTTTTGTGCAGTGCTAATAGAAAGTGATCTTATACGTAAAATCCATCTTATATTAGTGTCTAGCATGGTTGATGTTTTCTAAAATTGTTATTAGAAAATTGTTTAAATTCAATCCAAGATCAAATTGAAACAGACCTTGACACACCAACCCGCCCACATATCATCGTAGCGGCCAATTGGCTGACCATCACCCATGAGTCCAAAGTACATTGCAGGGCCAATGAGCTGACGATCAAATGCCAAGTTCATTCCACACATGGGGAACAAAGTGCCCTTTGGAATGGTCAGAACCGCATCAACATACCTAACAAAAACCAAAAAAAAAAAATAATAATAAAGATTAAACATCAAGTGACAGATGGAGGCCCATTTTTTTTCCTTAGAAGACTAGACCTGGAGTTTCTCTCTAGAGGCTTGACAAGCTGAGTAGGCGCATCATAATCAGGGATGTTGAGCCAGAGGCCATGGGAAACAGCAGTTGGGACACCCTCCCGGAGGCTGAAAGGATATCCACGCACAAAATCTGCGCCTTCTCTATAAGGATCATAAAGGGTATTGAAGAAAAATGGTGTTGATGGAGACAACAAGTTCTGTATGTGTTGCTCAAGTGCATTGATATCTTCCCCAGACGGATTTTTCGCAACCTAAACAAAATTATATCAGCTTTATTATTTTTCACATATATGTAAAGGAAAATTATAATCATAAGAAACTTACAAAGCAGTCATCATCAATGGTGTAAATGTACTTCTTCTTGGAGACCATGTAGCCAAAGCAGCGACAAGCAGAGTCCTTAAAGGAAATGCAGGAGGACCTGGGTCCGAGGATTCGGTTAATGTCGTTGCGGTTGTAGAGCTCGTAGTCGAATCCCCCGGGGACTTTGATGGTCTTGGAAGGGTCACCATCTTGGACGATGATGAGATGGTAAGGCTGGAAAAAAGGCCTCCACATCTCGAGGAAGTCGAGGTTTCTGATGGTCGGGATCACGATGTCGAGCTCGTCTTTGAGAAGCGGTGTCGTCTTCGCAGGTGAAGCCATTGGATTGAGATGGAAATGAAAATGAAGTTGAGAGAGAGGAAATGAGGGGGAAATATAGACACACACACACACACACACACACACATATATATATATATGGAGAAATAAGCGGCGATTAAGGCAGATGACTATGTACTCTTTATTATTAGAAAACTCTTAACTAATTACCTTTACGCCTCAAACCTCCTTATTACAAGGAATTTTATCTAATTATTTCCTTTACATCTTAAAATATGAAGTAAATCGGAATAATTAATTCTATTTTTTTAAAAGAAAAGTGCTGAGTTTCAGGATGTAGTGCAACGCATGTTATTTTTTGATGCTCTGCTTTTTTATTATTTATACTATTTTTCAACATGTTGTCTATTCCAATTTGCGGGATTATTGACTATATTGTGCATAATTAATTCTCAATGTTCAAAAAATAAAAATACTATGAGAATTGAGTAATTATCAATTACGATATAATTTCCTACCAATCAAGTTGTGATTAATATTCCATGATTATGAAGGTCAACCAAATTTTAGTTGGATGGATATGTTATTATATTCTTTTGGATGTAATAAGGATTAGATCGGATGCCATTTGAGTAGATTTCATTTCCATATGTGACAAAACAAAAATAAGTTAGGATTCTATCTAAAAAAAATCAATTTAGTTTGGTGGTAAATATGCTTAAAGAACTTCTACCATACATGACAAATGCATTGATTTCTATCCCCACATCAAGGTAGAAAAAAATATGTGTGTGTGTATATATATATATATATATATATATCCCCTAACTCATGTTTTCCATGCTAAGACCTAGTAAAGTGTGAGATTTTGACGCACAAAAAGCTTAAGATTCAAGTTCTTAACCTTAAATTTTAATAAAAGGAATATGAAAAGCAAACCAAAAATTCACTCATACATTTTCCCTTTTTTGAAAACTACAAGGAAAATATAAGAAATTATATCACACTTTTAAAAATTATATTGTTTAAAAAAGATGTCATGGTATCACTTTTATTATATGTTTTTAAACACATTAAATTTATAAAAGCTAAGTTTCAAAAGATAGCATTTATAAAAATTACTTCAATGTAACTCAAATTTTAGCCACCCAATAATGAAGAAAAACAATTTTAATGGTTAAAAAAAAAAAGTGATCTATTTTTAGATCGAAAGGAAAAATAATAAAAAAATATGCTACCAAGATTTTAGCCAAGCGAAATGAGAAATTGCAATCTCAATAGCGACAGAGACGAGGGTGTTTTTGTTTTAACTCTCTGTTTGGTAGGAAAGAAAGAAAATAAGAGAGAAAAAAAAATTATAAAAGATAAAAAACTAAAAAAAAAGAAAAGATTTTAGTTTTCTCTTTAGTTTAGTTGTTTAGTATGATAGGGAGAAAAGAAAATAAATATACCTTTATATGTTTGATATTAAAAATAAAACTTAAAAGATAAAAAAATTATAATCAATATTGATTATAATTTTTTTATCTAACATAATATATATAATTCTTTATTTGTAAAATAAACGAAATATCAAATGGCAGGGCTGCTAGCCGCTCGAATCTTTAGATACGGAGGGAAAGTCGGTTAAGAGAGAGGGAAAAAGAAAGCGTGTGGAATTGGAAGTCACACGTGGCTAAAGAGAAAATAGGTCTTTACGTTTAATCAGTAATCACACAGTCAGGCCGCTTTTTGACTGCACAGTCAGAATTGACCACCTTAATTTCCGCAAGTCATCTCGCCGACCTCAGATGGGCCATGTGCGCTACAATTGTTGGGCCCATCTTTTCTAATGCAGTCCGTTTATTCCTTTACTTGGGCCTTGAAATGGAGCCCAACTTAGTTTGATCAGCTTGGACTTGTACTGTCAAAATTCTTCCCTTTGTTATGTCATTTTTGTACTGGTTTATTTTTTATTTTTTTCCCTGTTGACTTTCAATACAATTAATAAATTGCAGTATACGTTTATGATATGAAGTCCAAGTTACAAGACGTGCATTTAATTGCATTTAAGAGACAACAATTATTTATGGCTGACATTCATTTTTTTTTTTAAAAAAAAAAACAATACATATTACACGGCGAAGATCTTTTACTGAAAAAAAAAAAAAAATCTGAGATCGATTATTCGCATTTGTGTTGCTTTTTCATGGGTTGGAAAATATTTAAATCTGTTAAATAAAAGGTTTCTGATAGAGTTGACCTTTGCATTCTTCTGACTACAACAGTAAAATTGGTGGATAATATTAACTTCCCATAATATATACATGTACACATGCACATTCATGGACACACATTTTCATTATACACACAATATGTATGTGTATATATGCATGTAATATATTGAATTAGTAATATATTCTTAAAGACATGGCCAAAAGAAAGATCATTTTCATCTCGGATAGGGTTAAATACCTACTACCCATAAAGCTATGAATCCTAATATAACATATAGTGTAGTTTTTAAAGTGAGATTCACTATTTTGTTAGCAACGAAATTATAACCCATAGAATTAAACAAGATTAGTCCGGCTAAAAATGTCACAATAAATACCATTATCAGGTACAACAGTGATTATTAAACATTTTCTAGCTTTAAGGGATTGACATTAATTATTTTGGTCAAGGCAAGTTGAGCAAAACAGTGCAAGAAGAAAACAGATTGATTTAGCCCTGGCAGAGCCAGAAAAAAAAAATATAAATTTACAAACTTGTCAGTCCTATTTGCTCCAATAATGGACAGCAAACTTACTTAGCCGACAAAAGGGAAAACGCTCAATCTCAATCTCATGATTCACTTTCTAACTTGTTAGGACTTATCATTGTACATCAATCTTTCCCTTGGTGGGAACTATACTTCTTCTCTCTGTACATGAAATAGGTTAGTTTAGTAAGATGAGACCCTAATATGTAGCCCATTTGGTGCCTCTACTCTTGGAAACTTCATTAGTTTATCTCCCCCAACTTCTTCCCATCTGAGATTAGAGAAAGGAAATTATGTAAGCAACAAAAAAAATTATTAATTTAGTTGAACATGTGAACGAACAATGGTTTTTTTTTTGGTCATTTGCATCAGTAGTCACCTGTATCTAGTTACAAAGTAGTGTAGGAAAGTGGAAATTTCTGCTATTCCAAGTTCTTTTCCTGGACATTGTCTTGTACCTCCTCCAAAAATAAAGAAATAATTTTGTGACTCCAATCTCTTGTCCTGTATATTAATGTCAAAGAAATTTAGTCAGCTATTTGGTAACCAATTTTCTTAGTTTATAGGAAGAAAAAGGAAAACAAAAAACAAAAAAAAAGAATTATTTAATAGGGTACGCAAAAACTCCCTGCTATTGGGACTTTTTTTGGAGTAAAAAACACATACTACCACTGATAAGAAAATCTCAAAGAAATGTCTTAATTACATGTAGCCATCTCCATGGATTGAATGTTAATGGCTCGGGGTACAAAAACTGGTCATAGTTTATCTCCCTCGTGTAAACGTAAATTCTCCACCCTTTTGGAATCAGAAATCCTGTGAAAACATATCAGGAAAAAAAGAAGAAGCTGAAATTAGTACACTACCTGTTGTGTCTTTTCGTTTTTTTCTCTTTGTTTCAAGGAGGTCAATAATACAGGAGAAGAAAACTTTTTGTGATGTGAATAAAAGAGCATGAAAGGACCCAATGATCAGTCATTGTTGATTAATTTTAAATGTTTAAGGCATGGCCCCACACACCATCATATCAATTAAATCTGAACCATTTGAAAACACTCATCATGGAATTGAATATTACAGGGAAGTAAGGAATGAAGCCAGAGTCGTCTTTCTCCTCGTGTTAAGAAAAAGAAGGACATTCCCTTTTGTCAAAAATCATTCTTTAACCGAAACGGTCTAGCTATACATTTCCATGCAGATCATAATTATAGTTCTCATGTCTGATGAACAGCTTCACATAATTATTGTAACTATTATGCCAAAAAAGGTATCAAAAGTAAATGCCGTCTGCACAAACAGTTTCTTGAGCCCACAAAGAACATGACAGAACCTAGAAGCTGTAAGGAAATATTTTATACATCCATAGAAACGAGGGTAGGTCAGTGCTCTTTTGAAACTTTTTTTGTTTTTCGTAATTTTGAGTATGAAATTTAATAAATATTAAACTCTGTTTTTAAGTTTTTCACCTCGTTAGTTAAGTTGGATCTCTGTCTCTCGTTTATTTTTCTAACTCCAAATCCTGTATATAGATATATGTTATACTAAGGAGTTTTACAACTCACCATTTAGTTCCATGTCTTGAGTGGTTTTCCGTAGAACACCGTTAACAATGGTGGCTAATCTTGAGGTCTCAAAGATCACCTGAAAGGGGCAAAAAAAGGAATAACTTTTAACTGAAAATTCTTTATCACTAACAAACAAGACAATGCGTCAAAAAGTAAAAAAGAGAGATATCTTACCGCACGAGTAAACCTCATTGATTTGAGGTCATTCAGGTCAATAGGATCCTCTGGCTTTTTCCTCTCTCTAATGGCCAAATGTTCTTTCTGCAAAATTTTATCACAAAAGTTAGGACAACAAGCGTGACTAAATACTTTGAATATCAACTTTTTGAATATCTTTTCAGAGATACAGTTTTGAACCATCATAATTTTCTAAAACTTCGTTATTATAAAACCGTTATTATAATCTGAGATGATTTTGAAGTGATTTGATAGTGTCACCCGTGGTTGGACATCATATCATATCTTTCGAGTAAGTCTGACTTACTCTAAGTTCTTGAAGAACTTTGGGATGATCATGAAGGTATTTGACAGCCATCATGGAAGTGGTTGAAACAGTTTCATATCCAGAATACAATATTGTAATAATTTGATCAATGATTTCTTCATCACTCAATTTATATCTGTTATCATCACTTCTCATTAAACTGGCAAGCATGTCATGGTAAACTTCTTGGGAAGCCCTTCTCTCCTCTATCAACTTCCTCAACATCCTAACAATGTTCTTCCTTGCCTATTTACAACAACATGGTTAAAACATCCACATCAGTTCAAAAAATTACCAAAACTTCAGTGAAAAAAAATAGAAGGTAAACAAGCTAAAGTAAAAACCTTTTTTTATTGGTCAAACCAACCTGGAATCCACGTCTATAGTTAGTGCCAGGAAGATCAATGGGCAATGATAAAGTTCCCAAAACCAGCTTGAAGAACTCAGGCTTGAATTCTTGAGACATTGATCCGGATTCAATACCAGCAATCTGCTTAAGAGAGGAGAGAAGTGCCATCTGCATGGTAACAAAAAAGTTTTAACACAAAATGTTAATTAAAAATTTCTTTAAAAAAAGAAGAGTATGAAATCAGGTTAATATTGGGCAAAAAGTAAAAACAAAGAAAAAGACCTCTTTGGTCTTTTCTTGGATGTTAATGACTTTGTTATGCCAATCAGAAAGATGGGTTCTCATGAACTGATCGATCTTGGGCAAGAGCTGGTGTCTGATCATGGTGGGGCTAATGAGGGCAAGCAAGGCGCCTCTCATGTGCTTGTGAGTGGAGCCATGGACGGCTGCAATGTTGCATTTTCCCAAAATGTCAAGCATGGATTGAGGGTAGCCTGGAACAAGGCCTTTGGACTCATTCATGAGGATGTATCTGTTGAGCTCCGGATCCATGGAAACAATGGTAGGACACCCAAGTATGTGGGATTTGAAAACACTATCATACCTGTTTTTTGTGAACAAAGTAAAACCAACCAAAAAATTAAAAAAAAAAAATAAAAGTGATGATTTTTTGGATATGAGAAAGCTGACTGATGCAATATTGTCATCTTTTTAGGCTGTTATCATTCGGTAACCCTTCTCCCTATTGAGTACTTCACTTCCCCTTACACCAAAAGCCTTTTTTTTTATTGACAAAAAAGACCCAAAAAAAGTATTTTGTTTGATTAAGTAGGGGATTTCATTTTGTTCTCAAAATGGGATTTACATTTTAGAGGTCTAACTATAAGCAGTGGATTTTAAGAGGGAGAAAACAGAGTAATTCATTCAAAAAGAGATAAAAAAAATGAGCTAAAAAATCACCTTGCTCTCTGGTTTTTCATGAAGTTAGGGCCTTGCTTAAGGAATTCTGTGGTCTCACCAAAGATTGGCCAGCCCATTGTGCCAGGAGGGAGGCCTTTCTTCCTGTATCTGACCTCATTCCATCTTAACAAAGCAGAGCAAAAACAGAGCACAAAGAGCAAAACACCAACAACAACCATGAATACAGCCATTGATGATGCTCCTTAAAAAAAAGAACAAGTTTTAAAGAAAGAAAAGAAAGAAAAGAAAAGAAAAGAAAAAATGCCCACACTCCTCAAGAGAGAGCTGCAAATGGTATGGATATGTATGGGCATGCTCCAGTTTTTAACTTAGCCAAGATTGTGCATATATATAGACTCTGAACAACCACCATCTGCCTTAGAGAGAGAGAGAGAGAGAGAGAGAGAGAGAGAGAGGGCACATAGGCCAAACCATGCACACACTACAAAAGGAGGGACCCCAATCTATTAGACCCCCCTTCAGTAGTAAACTGTAAAAGCAAATTTTATGACAAAATATTGACATAGAAAAAAAAAAATATTAACTTACTTGCCAAACCAAACCGCTGCTTGACTAGGTAAAGATTTGAAATTCTCAAAACCCTCCAGTACCACAGACTGGTTAAGATAATTTAATAACATGGAGCTCTTTCAGGATTTTAACCAAACATGTTGTTAGAGAGAAAGAAAGAGAAAGAGAGAGAGAAAGAGGAAAATAGTTAGTTGGAAGGACGTTGATAACTTGATGGCAACATGGAACAAGTGATATGAACTATTTACTGCTATGATTTTCCTTTTCTCTTATTTATTTATTTATACATTTTTATTTTTGTTTTTGGGCCAGGGAGTGTTTGTGTTTTGGCTGAAATGATTAAGGTATTATTGTTATGGATGGAACTAGACGCTGGTTCCTCAAAAGGTATTTATTTATTTATTTATTTATATTTTTGTGATCAATTTATTTATTTATTTATCTTTTTAATTTTATTTCAAAGGTGAAAAAAAAGTTGCACATGCGCACCAGCCTATCGGACCTAATAGAATAGTGACTCCAAAAACAGAGTCTTTCACGTGTCCATCAACAAGATCTGCTAATGGCGAATTTTTACAAACTTAGAACCCACAAGAAGACACTGTCTTGGTAACCATGTGAATAACAGAAGAGAGAGAGAGAGAGAGAGGGAGAGAGAAAGAAAAAGAAGTCTTTTCTTTTTTTGTTCAATTCTAACTGCAAGTTAGAAAAACTTGGACTAGACTCACTGTCCCTTGGAGAGCAGTTTGAAGCTGTGGACAGTAATTCCTAGAAGACCACCATAAATATATAATCACACACACTATTGTATTGACTTTTTGGACTGTTTATGATATGGTTGAGAGTTTCAAAAAAAAAAAAAAAAAAAAAGAGGAGTTAAGAAACAGCCCACGTATATCAATCAACAAATATGTCCCCAAAACAGGAATTTTTTGGAGCCTTATGTGAGAATGAGATAAACACTTCAAATAATTGATCGTCATCAGTCGACCTGAATATATATATATATATATATATATATATATATATTAATATAATTATTTAAGTAAATTAGCTTTTTCAAATTTTCAGGAGAATGAGATGAATACTTGGCTTTCGGCTAATCACATCAGTGGACACAAAATCATTTGAGATTTTTTGGAGTTTTGCTTCGGTATACTGTTATAAAGTTCGATAGCAAAAAATGTGCTTCCCTCGACATATATGATATATAATGAAAATAATATTGACCTTTTTGTTTCAATGATTAGAAATTTTTTTGCATGAACATTTTACACAACACCAACCGTTACCAGCAGTTTTGATTTATATGTTCCGGAATTAGTGGGCTCTAATCCTATTTATCAATAGACAAATTAGTTATAAATTAGTAATTTATACATATAAAAATACTACACCTGTACTTGAATGATTATGGTATATGACTATGTATTGATCAGTACTATATATATGATTCAAATTATGAGAACGTCTCTCAAGAATTTGAACCTTGCATGATGCAAATACATTCAAACTCAAGTTTTAACAGTAAAAAGTATAAAGCTTTAATCTATTAGAGTGTAAAGTAAAAATATATTATAATATAGAACAAAAATATATTACATTATAAAACTTTCGTATGCTATAATTAAAATTTAAGTTCAAACTCACCGTTTCTCTAGCACAAACTATTCAAATAGTCAATGCAGCGAAATAATAAATACGCAGGAAGAAATTGAAATTTCGCATGTGCTCGTGATTAAAAAAAAAAAAATTCCTTGAGTTGTTAAAGTTTACTTTATTATCGGTCATTAATAGGCTTCCGAAGGTCAAATGAAAGAGTTGTACCTTGGTTTGTGTGCACAAGGATTGTCTTTTGCCATTAAAACAGAGTTATTGACATGTAAAGTAGGGAAGATCACATCTCCTTGTAGTGTGTTTCTTAAATGTAAGGTCCAGTGTGTGAATGAGGAACATGTCATCTGCAATCTCGTCATGGGCAAAATCTAAGAAAACAAAATTACCAAAAAAAAAAAATCTAAGAAAACAAGGTAGCATTTGAGCAAAAAAAAAAAAAAAAAATGGGAAAGGGGAATATATATGAACCTAAAATATGCAAGGTCGATTTTTATACGTAACTTTTAATGGTAAAATACTCAGTTTTAGAGGACGAAAATATTGTGTGATCTTATAGGCGGAGTTAATCTCACGCGTAATTAACATATATATACATACATATATATATATAGATATATATTTTTTCAAGGGAAGAATATGTAAGGATATGTATTATTGCTTTAATATCAATACGAAAGACACATACACTTTAAAATGTTGATGGGATTGCCACGGAAGGAAAGAGATTCTGAAGACAACATTAATGCAGATATTGCAATTAAGGTTTTTTAATTGTTGATGAATTATATATCAATTATTCTATCTATACCTTGTAAATTAATACCCGTTTAGTTGTTAAACAACCGAGTTACGCTGGATTTGGGTTAATCAATCATCTCTTGATCAGCTTATCTGAAAGATGATCTATATCTTGAGTTTGCAGTTGGATAAAAGGAACATTCTCGATGATTTTCCCTTGATATTAGAAATTTGATTACCCCATCATTTTGATGCTCAGTTCCACCACCAACTTGATAATTTTTAAAACATCTTTGATTTAGAGCTCAATACAGTCGAAAAGAAATGTGGTGGAGACAATGACGACGGCGCTGACTTGACCTCACTCAAATCTAATCTAATGGATTATTATTGTCTGTTATATTCTCATCCAAAAAATGAAAAAATACAACATATAAAATCAAGATTAAAGTAATCAATAGAATACATGGAACATTCCCCTGAGCACGTAACATATATGGTATTATTAGCTGTGGAAAAACAAAGTTAAACCATTTTTGTAAATATTTATTTTTGTTAGGTTTCTATTTTTAATTATGTCTAGCAAGATTAGGACGCTTTCATAGTTTGGCTCATGTGTACATGTGCTCATCTTATTCAATGAAAATTTCATGCCACTATTCATAAACTCGTAATCTATTATATCATGTATATATCAAAACTCATAGTGCATTTGAGATTTATAGTGTATTTGGCAAACTTATTATGAACCAAAACTTTTTGTTACTATAATATAAAGCTCTCACAGTATCAAGAAAAAATAAGCTATAGTTTAAAATTCTCACAGGCTACAATAATTTTAACCAAAATTAGTTCAAACCATATTTTTTAAATACCGTAAAAGATCTGTTGTCATGAATTTCAGGTTCCATTAGTTATCCCCTGATACTACATTTAAGAATTTATCTTCGTAGTAAATACCAAATGCTTAAAATACGTAAACAACTAATAAGTCGTCAAATTAGTATCAGTGGATAGCCAATGAGACAACATACCACGACCTATATACAATTCACGTATATATAGGAAATGATTATAATTTTTTTCTTTTTGTGTTGTGCCCCACAAGTATACGTATGAGAGGAATGATAAAAAGGAAAGGCCACAATCAAAGTGCAAGTGTGTGGCAATATTGGGGTTTTTATATATATATATATATGGCCATGGCGTTCACCACACATTCATATATATATATTTGGGGCGGCTCCGTACAGTAGACTTGTACATGAAGATCTGTCTAATCAAGCATGTTATATGATTGTAAATGAGACAGTGTTTTTGGCCCTTGTAATTTCTCTGATTTTCTCTTTTCTTTTTCCACTCTTCGTTTTGTTTTTTTGGCTTTGCCCTAATCGAAGACGATGGCTTTGTCTTGCAGTGGACACAAAAGGTGGATTGGATGGTGACTTGAACAAAAGAGTTGATCCATTGGGGGATCCTTGTGAAGGGATTTGACGCAAAAGATGCAATATTCACAATTAATATTGATGGATTTAATTTTATTTTAGTTTATATTCTATATTTTTAGAGAATTTCCTAATAAATATTTACTTGGTATAACATCTTATCTAAACTTATAAGATCATATATGGATGAAAGATCGTTGTTGATCAGGCAAAGGTATGTGGCAAGAGACGTGATAAACGTACCTAGATAGCTAAATAGGGCAAAGGAATATGTGGAGAGTTAGATGTCTTTTTAATGTGTTTTAAGCTATTTGCTTAAAACTCTTGAACCCCAAAACCAAATGAAAAGCCTGCAAGATTTCCTTTTTTTAACTGACGTGAAAAAGACACTTTTTTCTATTATTTTTAGCCTAAGTTACACAAGCGTTTCTAACAGGGAGAAAATAATTATAATATCATGAAAAGAAAAATTATCAGTTAAAAGTTGAAAGAAATTAAACGATTCATATAATTTTTTGATATGTTGGGACTTTTTAACAAAGGGGAAAAAAAACTGTTAGATCAACTTTCACCTATTATAGGACGAACTCAAATCCTCTCATTAATCGTCAGAAAGTTGGGAAATGACAATGTTTATTTTTGGGATAATAATTACTTTGGCAAGAAATTGATACTCAAACGTGAAACGGGTCATATTCAAGTGGCCTTGGCAATTAATTTGGTTAGCCAGAGGACCAAAAAACGTTAAAAGATATCTATAAAAACCAGACAACATTTAATTAATACGATGAATATCTCCCCAAATGCCAAAAAGTATTATTTGCTAATATCAACTTCCTATTTTTGCATGTTTAGATACATATTGACTCTTTATTTTTTGATGCCAATTTGATTCATGACACACGGCACGGCACTGTATTATGCCTGCTTGCTCGAAACTTCGAATTTTCTGAAATGGATATCTGCATACACACACACACACACACATATAAATATATTATATATATGTATGTGTGTATATCTTGCACTTGGATATAATATGGTGATGAAGATGACAAATGGCAGGACAGCCACCCTTTAATTTATAAGGATTTTATATGTGAAGATTTAATGGCTCTAAATTCAAATGATTGATATTTGAGACAAATATTGCCGACACAGTTTGATATTATTCGACTTTTTTTTTTTTTTTTGTGTCTTGAGAGTTTGATTTTATTTGACTTGTACGTACAAGAAAAAGAAAGGGAAAAAAAGGGATGATAGGGAACAAACACAAGGGAAATGGATATTTCATATAAGTGAATGCAATAATCAAAAGGAGAAATACAATGTTACATACGCAGGTTGGGAAAGGTTATTCGCAAACTTGTTTAACCATTAAATTAATTATTTATTTTTTGACTATAATAAGTGTGGAGAGAGAAAGAAGAAGGCCATGCTTTGAGGTGGGGGCAGAAAGAGAGAAGGAATGTCCACCCACTCGCACACATGCAGCTCATGCACTTTGCTTTAATTTGCTTCACTAATGTTAATAAAAAATTAAAAAAACCCAAAAAAATAAAAAAAGAAAAGAAAAGAAAACAATAAAGGGGACATTTTGGTTGTTGGACCTAATCAATATTACTAGTAAACAAATTTAGTTAACTTGCTTATCAAAGCAAAGTAATTATGCCAAACCTCTAGTCAAAGCAAAAAAAAAGGAAGGGAATAAATTTTGTATTTTGATTAAGTATTTGGTGCAATTTTAAACTATTTCTTTGACAAATTCGATTAACAGTCAATCTTTTTAAAGAGATGAACTTTTTTTTAACTTTGAAGTAGGGAAATTCTAATTCTAATTCCTACAATGAAATCTGTTGTAAAATTACCATTAAATTATACTTGTCAAAGAGATTTTTATCAAATAAGTTCTGGTATGATTCTAATATATATATTTTTGAAATACAATATTTGTTCTTAAGAGTTAAAAAAGACTATATTAATATTATAAGAGAATCTGTTTCACAAAAATATCTCTCTCGTGATTTTAATAAAATCTATCAGCTTATTAAGGTTTTGTTTAGCGATATCGTTTCAACTGTTACAATATAAAGTAATTACATACTATAATGTAAAGAAGAGGTTGACTACAATGTAAAGTTATCATATATATGCTACAATAAATTTATTTTAACTTTTAATTCTAATAATGTTGTCAAACATATATTAAAATTTATTAATAATAAACTAATATATTTTTACTTCATTCTAGTTTAAAAAAAATAAACGAGACCACATTGGGAATAACTTATCAGCCACAACTAATTAAAAGGGTGAGGTATTGAATGAGACCTTTCTCGAGACTCTCAATCTCATTTCCCAAACTCTAGAAAAGCGAAAAATAAAATTAATAAGAAAAGATAATAATGAGGGAAAAGAAATAAAAAGAAACTCAAAATGAACAAATAAATAATGTAAACGCAACTAGAAAGGGAACTGCACAATATTGTCCTGCACTGCAAAATGAAGGACCCCAATTCACAGTTTCACAGTTGACAGATAAAGATTGAAGATGTCTGCCTATTTGTTGTTTAGTTCTTGACGTCTTTATCCTACCAGAGAATGATGATTGAGTGCACGTGTGGTAGGTCTGTCCACGTGCATCTGTCTTATTCACTGAATTGATTGATTTTTGTCTTTTTCCTTCTACCCCCTTTTCTTTTCGGATATTTTTTTACCTCCTTTCAGAAACAGGACCATGTTTTTATTTTTTATTTTTTTAACCTGCCACGGTAAAAACTCGCGTGACTCGTGAGACAAACAAAACATAACAAACATAATGCAGGTCTGTGGCCAAAGGTGTCACGAGCACCATTTTTCTCTGTATATTTTCCATTTCTGTTAAAGTCTATTTGAATAAGTTTACTTCTCCTTTTTTCTAGTTTTAGAACATGCAGGGAAGCGTCACGCTTCTGTTATTTTCTTTTGCTGTAAAGAATTTTTGCGTGAAGTCTCTTTTTCCTTCCCCCTCACGTGTGATTATGGGCATTATTAAGCAAACACAAAACAATGGGTGACACCAATTTGAAGTTTAATTGAAAGTGAAATTTTAATTGTTTGTTAAAAAAAATCTGTATTATGGTTGTAGACATAGCCTAACATCCACACTTAAGTACTCTATCAAAAAATAAAGATTCAAATTCTCCTACCTTCAAACTCAAAAGAAAAAGGGAGAAAAAAAGAGAAACATTTGCATTTCTTTATTGGTGATATTTTGGGTTTTCTTTTTTGGAAATCTTACTGCTTAATTCTCCAAAATAGGACTTACAATGTTATTCATTTAGAATGAACAATCAAATGAGTTTTAATTTAATTTGCACCCTATATTTCAGGATTATTAAAAAAGCCTTGATTTTTAATCGTGCAAAACTAGATATATCATTAAATTGCATTCAATAACCAAATGTATATCTTTTTTTATCAACCACAATTTTAACCACAAGATTGACCAAAATAAAGGAAGAAAGGATAAAAAAAAAATCTAAAAGTTCGACAAAATTAAAAGAAAATTATTTTTATCTAATTTTGGGGTTTTTAGTTTCTTTTTCATTTTCTTTTATTCTTAAGGTTATTTTGGTCAATTTATTAATCAAAATCGTCGATTGCATGATACATTTGGTTATTGAATGCAATAGAATGGCATATATTTGTAGCACCCGAGCTAGAACTATTTTTCAATGGGGGCATTACATAGAAAATTAGAAATAGAATTTTATTGAATGAAAATATAACTATGTATTTTAGTTATTGAGAGGGGCATAATTGTAATTTTTTTTATAAAATAGAAACAGAATAACATATTAAAATTATTTTGTGGGGACACAACAATATATTTTAATTATTTTCTTGAGACACAACAATATTTTTCTATTATTTTGTTGGGACACGATTGTAATTTTCTTGCAAAATAGAGATGTAACAAAAATTTTATGTGACAACATAGAGGTAAAAAATCAAATTTTAAAAAAAGAGTGAAAGCACGTGCCTCCACTCGATCATCACAATGTACCTCTGCCAGTGTATATTTGCAATGATTTAAAACTAAGCGTTTACTCTAAAAATATGGTATATAGTTCATTATCACCATAGAAACCGTTGTTCTGCCTTGGAAATTTTTGCCCCATCCAAGCATCGTGCCGTCGCCCATAGAGACGTAATTCCTTCTGTAGAGCCGTGAATCTACATGTCTGGCATCGGCACTCCTATTTCACCCGTCACTACGAGCCTGTCATAAGGATGGCCGACCCACGCATCAAACGAAAAAGAGTCGACTTGTGAATCTTGTGCTTCAATTTTCTCTTCTAGTCAAGTTGTGACGAAAATGATTGAACCTAATTAAAAATTTTACGAAAATCATGTTGCTCTTTGTCAATGTTCCGTAATTGGTAGACTAGTTTTATCTTCAAGAGAAAAACTCTAAAAATGTTACGAAAATAGTGTGATAGAAATAAAGAATAAAAACACATGTAGATTTGCGTGAAAATTTAAGACTTAAAAAAATAACGAGCAGATAAGAAAAAATCACTAAACTTGAAAAAGATTATACGGCGGCAACAATTAAGGTGGCTAAAAGTCGATAATACTAAACCTTAATGCAATACATTATATATATATGCATAAATAAAACCATCTTATATTTATTCTTTCACCACAATTGTCACACCCGCAATTTTTTTGGGTCGGATCAAAACGAAATCGGGTCACCATACTCTAACAGAAAACTTATGCAACTTTAGAAAGTTTAGGGAAATTGGCAGCTTATATCTTTGAAAGAGGAATTCCTAATCTTCTCGTCAATAGTGATTTAGAATGTGATCGAATTTAGACTTTTGGATAATTCACAGTACATCCTAGAATAATGAGACTACAAAGAGGTATTAAACTTCGATCCTTATAAACAGAAGTCGACATTTGTGTAGGTTTGGGTCCGACTCTTTGATATCAATTGGGAATATTGCCATCCTTATATAATTTCTAGCATATATAGCTTGAGGTATTGTTGTTTCATTAGGGATTTGGAGATTATGATTTTGAGTCAGAAGCTCTAATGGTTGAAACAAAAGGAGTTTACTGCTATTGAATATGAATAAAAAAGGTTATTTATGCTACTAGCAAATAAGGATATCCACTTGTCTCAGTTTGACCCCAATTACAGTTCTTCATATTTAGCTAAATATGAGGCTTTTGAAATATACAATTGAGGTTGTTCTATTAATAAATTGTCTATTTTCAAACAAAGTATAGCAAGAAAGTAGCTTATAAGATTTAAAAGGATAAAACAATTTAAAAATAAAAGCACAAAGTAAAAAAATCTGAAAAGAAAAATAAAAACAAATTTGGATTGGGTGACGCCATTTTTTTTCACTTATTTGTAGATCTGCTTTTCTTTTTACTATTTTGTGTCTACCACAACCTACATTTTGTCTAAAAATAGATCGTTTACTAACAGAGGGCCCCAATCTATATATTACAGAAACTTTATGGTAGCTAGATGTTTAAACTGAATGTTGAGGTAAGTGAGTCAAGTGCATATTCTCAAGGGCTAATAATGTAAATAACCAATGAAATGTTAACACCTTTTTGCTCATAGTGCAAACCAGTTGGCCATTCATTAGGTAATTATATCATTGGAACAATCTATAGCAAGAATAGGCAAAGCAAGAAAAAAAATATTCTAAAAAAGATTGTCCAAGAATACAGGCAAAAACTTGTTAATAAGAAAATCAAAATATTCAAGCTCTATATGATGAACATGATAAGTCTAACATAGGTGATTAAGTTGATGAGGATATGAGATTGTTTTAGATAACAATGATAAAATCAATCAAATTACATGTAATGGGATGAATTAGTTGCTGAAAATGACGTTACTTCAATGACAGAAAACTTAGACGAGACGACCAATTCTAAGGCAACAGATTATATTAACAACCAAATTATTATCAATATTAGGTGTCAATTTAGGAGTAAATCTTATTGGTTCTTTCAATGTTGTTATAATTTATAAACGAAATGCTAAATGCAGAGAATTAACAAGATAAGAAAATAGTATTGGGCGGATATAGACGTCGATGACAATATACATCATCCTTCTGAAAGAGAAGTGAGCAATGAATATTTGTGCTCGACATGGAAGGGTTTTCAAGTTGAATAAATAAAACCAAATTATCGTTCCGGTTATTTACCTACATTTTTTTGCATGATTGGTTCTTGTTGTTCTTATTTTTCTTGTTTTGTTATAATGGGTAGATTTGAACTGCTTTACTTTTCATTTTTTTTTTCATTTTTATTTAAAAATTAGAGTTGGATTTTGATACGAATTTTAATGGAAGCCAATTAACCTAGTTAGAATGCGTTAATTTTTTAGTTATCAATTACACTCTCTCCGTCTATTTAAAAGGAAGAATAATTATATATTTCATCATGAACATATATGATTGAGTCGTTAAAAGATGAAATATATATTTTTTTAAGGCTTGCTCATGCATGTGGCCTGGTTTAAGGAGAGCAAAGGTAAGAAAGTCGCACTTGATTTAAAAAAGAAAAAGAAAAAAAAAAAGGAAAAAATTGTTACTGGATATAATTTCTGCTGTTCGACCCAACATAAGAATTCTTCTCCGCAAAAGCATGCACACCTGCGTGATTAGAATGACGTAATGATAATCCCATGTAAGTGATCTGTTATAAACACTAGTACTCAAGTAATGAGATTTGGCTTCTATATTATATATACGTAACTTTATAAGGTCAGAAATCTAATTGCGTTTACAACCTGATGTACTTATTGCCTACAGTTTGTATTATGATCTAGAAGCATGAGTAACTAAAGTGATATGTGTGTGTGTCTCTGTGTGTGTGTATATATTTGTTATATATGTAGCATCTGTCGTGGTGTCATGAAGAGGAGATTATTTAAAATAAAATTAAGCTACTTTCCTTGGGACAAACATGCCACGCTTATGATTTTCTAATTTCAGAACAATTGAAATTGCCGCTTCGAGCAGCTGTACTTTGCGTCTCAAAATGCCTTTTATTGAACAATTGAATTTTATAGTAATGAAATTCTGTGGATAAATGACAAATATATGTATATACATAAGACATATATTAACAAACTAGAAAATATAAAGAGAGAATAAATCAATTGCTATTTGTCTGGCCATGGTAGTCATAATAATGTGGCTAATAATGTTGTTTCCAGGACCTTCTCTAATCACGTTGAATTGATGATGACTCTCGTTGATCTTTGATCTGGAGGCTCTTGAAATGAAGCTTTAAAAAAGGAAAAAGAAAAAGAAAGAACAGCAAAAAACTATCTCTATTTTATACATAAGGCCAGTTTGCAATAGATACAAATTAAGCACATATACATTTGTATATATTTGGAGTTTTAATCACAATAATTTTTAGTAAAACTTTTAGTCACAACGTTTGATGTACATTTAGTTACAACTTATAATTCCGTGACTAAAAACATTATGGCTAAAAGTTTTAGTCACAACAAAAATTTAATTAGTCACACAAAAATATTCTTACTAAAACTTTTTTTAAATACTGTTGTTACTAAAAGTCTATTTTTTGTAATGTCCGCCTTCAAAATATAGAGGGCAACCGAAAAATTGTAGCTGAAGCAGATGGTATGTACCCTAAGCCCCTAAAACCCCATTACTAGGTTTGGAATCTTGAATTGTAGCTCAAGCATGGTCGCAGGACAGAGAGGCATCTGGCTAGTAAAGAAAGATTATTATAATATTTCATTTTGTATTTCAAAAGGATCCAATCATTTTTTATTTCTTGGATTAACAATGAGCTAGCCAATATAGAAAGATTGGTATGTCCTTGTGTATTTTCAATGGAACCAAGTATTTTTATTTTCTTGGCCTTATAATTCGGCAGTATTAATTAATGTGACTTAACTACTATATCTCTCTCGTTGAGGGCTCGAAGGGTTATACTTAGCTAGCTAGCAAATATATATCTCATCAAGGTTGATATTATCCTAAAACTTTATAAATTTGCTTTTAGAAACACAAATATATTTATATATATATATGGACTATTGCAAAAAAGATATAGGAATGTCAATATATAAAAAAAACAAAAGAGAGAAATTGCACCTATATCTCGATCCAGACAATAATCAAAATCCGCCATCATGGTTGGCTGGCATCTCAACTTTATTACGGATACATCCTTTCCAATTTTGTGTCTTTCAGCAACATTCATTAGCACCATTTTCCCGCACTACATATATAATTTCCCATAATGATGAAAAGTGCAATTCGAATATCATTAATTCTGTTTATATTATCTGTCCGATTATAAATCTCCTTCAACGATATGCATGTACATATCCTTAATTAAGCACATATACGTATGCAATTAACAAATAGTTAATATAATGGATATACTTGCAAAGGGAAGCAAAGGGATCAAATTGAAAAATTAAAAATTGTTCAAGACATGTATTAAAAAGAGTGAGATAATAATTAATTGATCAACATACATACATACATATATATATATATATATATATATATTTTAGACCCCAAGTGTGTGCTTACAATCAACATTTTGCAAAAGATTCTTAACTTTAAGTTAGGCTCCACTTCACAAAGCTCCCTTCAAGTATCCCCACCCCATGTGTAAAGGTCCCCCACATTTGCCTTTTGTTTTGATACAACAACAAGTGCTTGTCTTTGCCGTTGTTTCTTTCATTAACTCCCACTATTTTTACATTTTTCTTCTTATTTTAAAAAGATTTAAATCACCTGTTTAATTTTTGGTGTCTAACCAACATATTTTACTATATTAATAATAACATGAAGTATAAAATTTTCAAATTTTTTAAATTGTGTATCAAAATATGGTTAGTTAGACGCCATTTTAGATATCATAATTGAACATATGACTCTTATTCCAAAAAAAAAAAAAACAATTCCTTTTCTTTTTTTCCTTTCAACCCCATATTAGGTAACATTATGATGTACAAGGATAACAAAACCCTTGGGGGGGGGGGGTGGGCGTGTGTGGGGGAAAAAAAAGGGATACCAAAACCCATGTGATCTGGTGACTGCTCGTCCACAATACAAGGGGTTGAAACTTAAAACCTCTTGTGGGTCTCCCATCCGACTTGGTTTTTCTGCAGCAAACAAAATTTAGAAACGATTGATCAATTCTTTTGCATGTTACCCCCTCGTGGGTATATCGCAATCGTGCTCATAAATCTGGTCCATTGGTGGAAAATAATATTGACAGGACTAGCGGGTTAGTGAGCTCAATAAGTATAGCCTTGAATTTTTCTGGGTCCTTATTTGTTATATATTGGTGTTTTCTTTCCCTGTGGAATATATAGAAACAAAGCAAAAAAAAAATAAAAATGAAACCAATATCATGACTTCCAAAGATTTCATGTCCCAAGTAGTTTGTAGGTGGTCTATTAGATCACAATTTTCGATTTGTAGCATAAACTAATTCTTTCTGCTTTTATTAATTATATCTTCACTAGCATGATCAATTATGTTGTCAACTTGGGCATTTTAAAGAACTGTTTTTTTAATTTATTTTCTAGTTATTCTGTGAGTTTATCTGGATATAATAGATATATATACTTATATATCTATGAAGATTTTAATTATATATGAATTGGTCCCTTATCTTTTATGGCCTTTTGTATTAAGGAAGTGGGGGGGACCAAAAAACAAAAAGCGGTGCTTGTTGTATTTTTTATGTTTGTAGGGCTTATAGTTATTATTGAGGGAGATATATATATATATATATATATTTGTGTATATATGTACGTGTATATATATATATATATATGAACTTGGCCAGTTGTAAATTGATTTATAACTCATAACCTTTTAGTTTTCGAAGGAGCTCTGTATGTGTATTGACAACATATATATATGATCAGTATATTACCAGACTTTCTGGCTCACCATGAGTATTGTTGATGATCATCTGAAAAAGCAAGAGCCTTTATTTGTTTTTTGCTTTTGTTTTTGCTCTGAAGAAAAAAGACTTGTCTCTTTCACAAGCCCAAAGGGGAAGAGGAGAAGAAGAAGAAAAGATTAAAGCTCTCCTAGCTATAGGTAGAATTTACATCATTTCTTGAGCTACCTGGCCAAATAAAAATAGCTAGCAAGTTAGCTAGGTTTATATAGCATCCATAGATTATATAAACCGCATTCCTAATTATTTAATTACTCATCTAATCCATTTATTAGTATTAATCCTAATTATTCACAAAGCATGTGGTAGTCATTATCCTGATAATCATTCGATGCTTTGTTCAATGCCTTGAAATAAGCTTCATTCTTTACTTGTACCAATGTGTGTGTGTGAATAGTGATTGGGGACTTTTTGAGGCAATATTTTAATTATACGACATTGATTTTCCAAATCAATGTATTTATTGACTGTTGTTATATTGAGGACAAAAGTTCACAACCACATTAGTCAACCAACAAAAACTATATACATATATATAAATATATATATATATATTTACATATATATCAAATAAACTAGAAGATCGTGATTTCTCTACTTATTATTGTCCCTTCAAAAGAGAGTAGTTCCCTAGTAAACTGTCTCATAAACCAATAACATGAAGCCCATTATTCTCGCACGAAGCAACATCGAAGCATGTATATAGACAGAACATACTCAATGCAATATTATTTGGTTAATCATTTAGATTTGATATCCTATATCCTTCATAGAATTGTACCTAACGTCATTGATATTGTGAATACTATATAGTAATTATTAGTTTTATTTGCTGCTTTCAAAGATTGCTAGCATGTGTTAGATACCTTCTAACCCACCAACTCACATGCTCCACACCAATTAATTAGCACTACAATCGATTGTCATATTAAAAACATATTAAAAAATTACTAGAATGAAACCTATATATTTGACTGAAATGTTTGACTCAAATCAAATCATAACATTTTCCCTATTTCACAATTACCTATGTAGTCAGTGATGATGGCAATAAAAATCTTGTTAATAATTTTTATACGTCGTTTCACACTCACTTATAACTAAAATTTTAAGTTTAAAACTATAGCAAGTGAGAACTTTATACTGTAGCAACTTTTTGCTATTTACTATAGTTGTGAAGAAATTTATATTGTTCACAATTACAACTGATGAGTTGCAATTTAAAAAACCCATGCCAAAAGGACGCTCAGTTCCTACCTAGGGAATGCTTGTAAAGAATGTTTTTTCTAGCTAAAGAATAAATAGAATAAGCTTTTTTTTTTTTATTCCCATGTTTTTCTTTTTAAAAAGGAAAACGAACAAGGACTAGACTTAAGTTTGTCAGGAACAAAATGTTGATTTTATACAACTTTGCACATGGTGATGAACTTTTATCACAAGTCTTGGAACGTAAAATTCAAAGTTAGATGGCCCCAAAGATAGCCGAACACCAACCAGAAACCACACAATCCAGTTTACACACCTAAGTTTTCAGAGTACGTAACTCACATGATCATTGATTAGTATAGTAAGTTACGTCTTCATCACTTTTTTGAAAAAGTTTTTTCCTGGTGTGCGTGATCGGAATATTTTTTAGAACTATGCATGCATGAACAATAATCTTCTTAAAGCTTAAAAGCGCTAAATTACGTTTCTTTTCAATTCACACGTTTTAATTTGTTCTTTTTAATGGTCCCTTTTAACATGGCCATTTTAAGTCAAAGTAAACGTAATCTACTAAATCACTCTCTCTCCTAGAATATTTAGAGCATTATTGAGCTGCCATTGTGGAAAATATTTTCCCCTTGAAGGTGACAAAACGAATATATCATGACTCAATATGATTGTACTTAAAGTGTTTAGAGGCCCAAGAGTTATTGACTAGTGCATGAAAAACCATACAATATGAGAAATATTCTGCAACTTTTCACTTGAAAATGAGGCTATAGAAATCGAGTACTACCATAGATAAATATGACTCGATGTATGTGTGTGTGTGTGTGAAAACAGGTGTATGTATGCATGTTATATATATTTGAAGCTTCGCTATTGGTGCGTGTATCAAATGTTATATGCTCCATCGATCACAGAGGTATTGTTGAAAGAGCCAAACGTGTGCTTAATTATTATTAATTTCTCCTTTTTAGTTTCTAATCATTACTGAAACTTGGAGCATTTTTTATCCCTTTGTGCGTTTTATTAGAACTTATTGGTGGAATCAGTTTGTGGTTGGGATTACAAGATTATTTGAGTCAATATAGGTATGTATTTCCTTTACTCGGAATACAATTACCTTTATACTTCACTGAAAAAAAAAATGTGGATAAGAATAATCAAAGTGATACGAAACCCTCTTTTCCCATAAAAAAAAAAATGAAACCAACATAATTATTGGATAGTCATAAGCAACACACTCAATTATCGGAACTCATAAGTCTACTACTAGCAAAGACTGAAATTATAATGTGCCGGCCATTTGAGTGAAGCAATAAGTGATCATTTTTTTTTTATTATTTTTAAATGAGTGTGACGTGCTATATACTTTCGGTTTAATTTTATATATTCTATCCGCTTGACAAAATTTTGAATATTGACTTTTATCCTTTTATATATTAAATATATAAATATGATGTATTTAAGAAAAATAATTACCTTTGCAAGAACAAATTAGAGAAAATATATTTATTATGAGAAAATAATTATTGAAAGAGTTGAGCAAAAGATATTTAAAAATAGACATTTGAAAAAAATTAAGCATAATAATTAATAAAAAAACGTATAAGGATCATTCTTATATGATTAAGATTACAAAGAAAAGAAATTAAGTAAAGACACATTTGAAAGAAAATTTTTAATAGAAGCAAAGCAGCTAAAAATGTACTTCAAAGAAATGCACTTTAAAAGAAGAAGAAGAAAAAGAAGAAGAAGAAGAAGAAGAAAAGTGTGTAGGAGCTTTGGGAGAAAAACCAAATAAGAAAAAAAAAGGGAAAGAATTAAAAAAAAGTAAAACAAAAAAAAGATAAGAAAACAAAATAAGAAGGGAAAAAAAAAGGAAGAACCGCAATATATATGGCGAAAGTAAAAGACTGATCAAAGATAGTTTGGCGCATATATATATGTATGTATGTGTGTGTATGTGTGTGTGTGTGTGTGTGTATAGATTATTAATTTAATTACTCCCACTCGTGTTTGATTATTGATATCAGTCTTCCACTTGTAGCCCACTGCTCACTAATATGTGTATCATTATAATAACTAATTGAGAAGAGAGTGGTATTTCTCTGCACAAATATAATATCACTGTTACTTAACCAAAGGTGATATATTATTCAATAATACGACCATGTAATCGCTGTCTTGAAGGTTGGAACATATTTCCAGGCGTTAATGCTTGAAACCTGCATCCCATATGCTTAATCTATATATAAATATAGAATTAGCATGAAACACCCGTTATTTTAACGGGTATGATTTTGTAAAAAAATCATATGAATAAAATGTTACTTTAGTATTTTTACTAAGTCTTCACAGTAAATATTTTAAATCTACCTATCACTCATTTCTACCAACCTTGTCCCGCAGCATTAATGCTTAATTAAGTAGCCTCAACTACTTACAGACATAGAATTAATTCACTTCAACTACCAGGAGACATTGATATATTTTCTCAACCACCTTTTTAATGCCTCCTTCATCTTCTTCTACAACTTGCCCCATTTGTCCCCTCAATTATGTTGACATTATTTGCTAAAAGTCTTCATGGGGGACACGATAATATTTTCTTTTAATGCTCATTTAATTCTATCCCGCTCCTCCACTATTTTGATGCCTATTTATTCAACCATCACCACTCTCTTATCTAGTTTCTCATTCTCTCCTTTCTCACTTCAATTTCCAACTAAAAACATAAGGCATAAAGCTTTCTTTGCAACCACGACAACTATAATTTCTAGCCACGTTTGAAGCCGTTTTGGAGTCAATTCA
>CAMOHE010053759.1:52498-67368 GCA_946598075.1 Artocarpus hirsutus
TGACCTGAAATCACCACGGTTTCCTACATGACAAGTTCTATATTTTGACACAATCTAATATTATCTTTAATAGGATGATGGAATGGATTGTTGTTGGATATAGAGTGAATCATGTGAGGAATATGAGTGATTAAGAAGGAATTTGTCCCGCATTTATTATGAGAAAGATATCTATGGGCCCCTCAATAAGTTAGAATGAAGAAAAATGTATGGCCATACTGGAATGAATTGATAAGGGTTATCAATATCAGTCTACTTAAGATCGATAAATAATATGATTGAATAGTATAAGGATGACATAAACCATGCCTTGTGTTCAATCAAGTTATCTGGAGACAAAAGGACTTTAATACTTATTGTGGATTAAGTTATGTCAGATTGTTGACATTCGCATAACTTGGGTAATCATAATGTCTTGCTAGAGGCCGCTTATGATTTTTAGGCCAGAAACAAAATTTCAAGCCCACTACCAACATTATGTGAACCTATAAGGTTGCACACTTGGAACAAACCAAGAACGAATTTTGGGTTAACTGTGTCTAGGTTCGATGAACCTGATAATGTCCAGATTTGATATACCAGATATGTCTAAGTTCATTGAATCTGACATTATCTAGATTATCTGAATCATATTCGAATTACTGACATTATCTAGATTATCTAAATCATATTCGAATTACTGACATTATCTAGATTTTTTAAATCATATTCTAATTACAGTTTACCCTAGTTAAAATCTAACTCTATCTCGAAGTCAATAGATATATATATATATATATATCTATTTTAGGGTTTCTAGTCGAATTAAGAAGGGAAAAGGTGTTCTCTTATTCTAAAAAGGAAAAAGACATTAAAACCCTAAAATTAGAGAGAGTCATTTAATGCAAAAGAGAGGGTGCTAGCACACGAATTCGTTTTTAAGAGAGAGTCTGTTCGTGTGGATACCTGTAGAGGGCATTGCTCTAAGTAACAACATTTGAATCCAATCTCGAATACTAAAAGCTCGAGTTAGGGTGTTACCGGAGTGAACCCGCTCTCTCCCTTCTAGAATCTTGCCCGTTTTGTCATCCTGGTAAGATTCTATGATTTTCTTGCCAATCTAATCGAATTGCATGGATCCTGCGAGGGTCTTGTGGGAATTAACTTTTAATTTTTCGTTGCTTATTTGAATAACAAAATCCAACAAAACCCAACAGGGAGGACCAAATATATTGGTTTGACCCCCTCGGACACCCACCATGTGAGGATTTCGTATCAGTCATGAGATTGTAAGTATTAATATTCAGTTATAAAATTAATTGTTTTTAGTCCCACATAATTATATCGTCTATTAATTTATTATTTAAACATGACACATTGTTAGGGCGCTTAACGATTGGAAGCTTCAAACAGGAACCGGTGTCACAAACCGACCAAACGGAACTCTATATTCTAAACGTAAGTGTCCAAAATAACAAGGAAATATAGAATATAGTTTTTTTATTCTACGTTTCATGCGGGATATAATAACAAGTGGTATACAAGCCTTAGGAAAAAAAGATTTTTATATACATACGGATATACATGAAGTTAGACTAGAGTGGGTACAATTTGTAAACAGGTATGTGCTTTTTAGATAGGTACACGTCATAGTAGATTAACAAAGTACTCAAAATAGCTCAAATGTAAAATGATCTTTTAAATACATTGAAATTTTTAATATACAACAATTATTGTATGCAATTAAGGCTTGATGTAATGGATAACATACAGGACTGGCCATCCCATGGGAAATAGAAATTATTGGAGAATTTTTTTTTTGGGATAATACCAAATTTCCACTACTATTTTTGATCAAAACCGTCGTGGAGACACCGTCATGTAAACCTTAGCTTCCATGACGGTTTTGACCAAAACTGTCGTGGGAGCTAGAGTTTCAAAACCGTCGTGAAAACTCTAGATTCCACGATGGTTTTGATAAAAAAGGGTCATGGAAGCTAGGGTCTCCACAATGGTTTTGATCAAAAACCATCGTGGAAAATAACCCCATACACACCACTTTCATGCCAATTCTTCTATTACACGACGGTAAAAAACCGTCATAAAAACTCGATGTTGTTCCACAACGGAAGTTTTAACCATCGTGGAATCCACATTTTGTAGTAGCGTTAGTTGTTGCCTAACAAAACGGAAGTACGCATGTCTCTCTTTATCTTAACTTCTTCATTTATGCAATCAATAATTATTATTATTATTTTTATAGAATGAACATTTCTAATTTATTAGTAGATTTATTCCTTTCCATTTGTGTGCCAACTTGAGGATAGATTGATGTATATTCCTTCCTGATTCGTTTAAAGAGAAAGTTGAAAAATGTAATCTATGACATTATTGCCAATTGAGTGCTTTTCAGACGTTTTCAGCTTGTCAAAACGAGGGGGTACCAGCTGGTGCTTCTATTAGTAAAATGTTCACTTTCCTAAAACGGTGCTCCACAATTTAGACATATAAAGGAACCTGAATTTCCTTTTTAGAATAAAGGAGGAATTTTTACAGTAGAGAAGATAATTTTGTTTTATCAATAGAGCATAATCTTTTTAATTGTCTAATTAGAATCGTAACAGTCTGATCTGTTACCATTTATTTCAAAAATTTACAGCTTGCCATACAAAACTGCTTTCAGTCACAAATAAACTATTTAAAAGTTAAATTGATAGTTAAAACATCTATGCTCTATCAATAGAGCAAAATTACCTATTCCGTCATGAAAATTGGCAAATAAAGAATGCATCATATTTTTTTGCCTTGGACTTTTCAGAGCAACAATTTCGTTTTCATTTCTCCTCAATCTCCATGCTTTTAACCTCTCATCTTCCACAAACACCCTTATTCATATCATAATGAAATTATCTCCAAGAAACTTCAAGGTTTTGGCATAATGGTTTGAAATTTTTAGTGGTTTTTCACGATTAAAGGTATTTATTCTACTTAATTCTATGACTAAATATTCTTTAAATTACATTGGTTGGGTGTGATATATTTACATATACACACACATTTGAGTGCTATGTGTCTTCATACAAGGACGGCATGATAGAACCGCTTTCTTATTGAATTCACATTTGAGTCTAATACCCGTAAATTTATTTTAACATTAAAAAGAGAATTTATATTTTGTTTTGTTTGGGATTTGGCTATTCATGTGTTGTACATAGACCTCCCTATTTGTAGAGCGTCTTATTAGATATTTTTTTTTATTAATTTTAAAGAGACCGAAGCCTTTTTTTATCCCCAAAAAATACCGAAGCCTTTTTTTTCCCCAAAAAATCTGTCAACTAGTGATATCTGACATGTAAGGGTCACATAGATAGAATGTACTTGGAGGAATTTTGTCGTTAACTTGTAAAAGTTCGTAGATATGTGTTTTCTATGTCCTTTAATTTTTATCAAATTTTAATTTGTGTTTTCTAATATATACAAATTTAATAATCAGCACTTACTAATCTGATAAATCATATAAAGAGCGAAGGAAGGATTTTGGACGAAACTGCAACTTAATTTTTTTTACGTCTCTGCTAAGATTTGACAATATTCACCCTACATTTTTGTGTCGCCATATTTCACATGTAGAATAGTAGAACAGGCAATATGTAATGACTAAAAAAATCAAGTAATTAATAAGTATTATTAATTAAGAATTTTTTCACAATTATTCGGTTAAGTACTTGAGAAAGTATAAGTTTAGAATTTATAAACACATAATTTGAAAGTCTTAATAGCTATAAGACTTTAGAAATAAATACTGTTATAATGTATAATTTTATGTATTTATGCATGAAGCTTAAAGCAAATATGATATTATGATAGTACACTTAATGTGCTAAACTAAAAGTTTATGACTCAATAAATTCATGCATGAGCCAAAGCAGTGACATTTATAGGAATCTCAATAAGAATATTTAAATTGAGATTATCTGATAAAAAGAAATTTTTGAATCCATATGATTATACGAAATTCCTATATAATGCCAGTTCAGGTTAACATGCAACCAACAACACAATACGATGATTAAGAAATGGTAAGCATAAAGTTTATATATGCAATATCAATCTCGATTTTTATAAGATCACAAGGTATGACAAAGATTTTTCTAAGTTATAAGAATTACTAGAAATTCAAAAAATCACGATGTCTTATAAGTGCATAGTAAATTACCTACAAGTGTAAATAACTGCATGAAATTTATAATAATAAATTATTATTATTATTATTATTAAAGAATGTTAATGGAATTTACAATATTGTGTGAGCCTTTAAGGCAAATGAAAAATCACAAATGGATAAATTTCAATCCATAGAGTGATTAAGGAAAGTTTAGAAACATCCATAGATTGGATGTCAACCTATAAACGACTTTTTATGAAAAATAATTTGGGTTATACTCGTAAAGCACGAAATTGTGCTAAGTTCATAATTTAAATTAAATTGACTTTCAAATAGTCACTTTAATCTACAAAATTTTTATAAATCACAACTATTAATTTCATGATAAAATTAGAAGTTTATACCATTAAAATTTTTAATAAAAAATATATGTTTTAATTAATAATTTAAAGTTTTAAAAGTTACAAAAAAAATTGTTTTATTTTGATGAAGTTTTAAATATAGAATATTATTTAAAGAAAGAAAGTAAATGTGGTGAAAATTGTTAATCATCGATTTTGAAAACAAATGTGTCAAAGTTTATTGTTTCATAAATAAAATCACAAAATCCACAAAGTATAGATTAATTCATGAAAATGATTTTTATGATAGTATGGATATTTTAGTAAGACAATAATACGATAAGAGAATTAGAATTTATGTAATTATTTTTCAAGAGTAAGAATATTATAGTTCAAGAAAGTATAGCTATGTATATAGAAATTTTAAGTTTATGGCTCAAATTTGATCAAACTACCCAAAATGCAGTTTAGACTATGTAAACCACAAGATTGTCTATAAATATATGGACACAAAAAAAAGGAAAATTTCAACCAATGGAAAAAAAACTAGCTACACTATCACTCTCTACTTTCTCTCTCTACCTTTTCTCTCTCCTCTAGTTTAGTACAAGAATCCGATGTTGGCTTTTGACATCTCCTACACCAATAGAAAGCTCAAGCTACATCCAATGGTGTGTTGTGCTGCCAACAACTCCGTTGGAGGAAGCCACATTCACTAGTCAAAGTCGCAAAAAGATCAAAAATTTTCTAATGAGATATCTTGTCGTCTGGTATCCGATCAACGTGACTCTTGTTTCTACACAACCATCACGACGAGAGGAACAAGTCCTATCCTTGGTTGTACCTCAACAACCACTAGAGAGCTTCGCCCAAGCCCTGTCGCCGTACTCTACGCCTCCATAGATTGCTGCATGCCAGAGAAGGTGGCCAACACCACCCTTCCTAATAGATTCAAAGAATCGTGAAAATTGAGAACCACCCATGAACTGAGCAAACCCGCCATGGAATGGTAGAGAACGTCATGCACCATCAGAGCCACCATGAGCCATTATGTCCCGGTGATCTAGGCCATGACAATGCGCCCAACTAGTGCCATTTGAATCAAAAGGCAATGACGAGTGTGTTGCACTCATCAATTTCACACCATGAAAGCCGCCGTCAAAGTTGCAAAGCTATTGTCACCCACTGCCATGGTGAATGTCAATCTTGCCCTCCCTACCGCCATGGAGTCAAATTGATTGAGGAAAAAGGGATAGAAACACACATGGAATCTTTCCCTGTCCTAAATTTCACTAAACGTCTGTAGATTGATGGAGAACCATGAGCGTTGCCATGAGCTGCCACAAGTCACTTCAATGCCTCCATATTTGGTGGTGCTATGCAGCCACATCTTAGGGGAAACATTTAGAATGAAGTGATGAACAAAACCTAAAAGCCAATTTTGGAGTTGCTTCGTCAAAGAATCAAGATTGAAGTTTCTCCATTCCACCGATGACGGATTACGATTTGAGCAAATAAAGGTAGAAATAGGTGAAATTGACACTGCAATCAGACTCAAAAGGGTGATTTTAAGGGTGGTAGGCTCAAGCTCAACTGCCAACAGATCACTGCCAGTCAACGCCGATCAATAGTGGTCATCCGTTGACTGAAAATGCAAATTAGAAAGTTGCCTTCTTGACCCCCGATTGATGATCTAAGACAACCTCCTAACTTGTTTTGATGCTTTGAACACAACAGTGCTATCCATTCGACCTAATTTACTCTATTGATAATCGTCCAATATCGACTTTACACAGATTGAGATGACTTAGACTACAATAACAAAGTTAGACTACAATAACAAAGTTTAGAATGACATTTTCAATAATGCATGATCTCTAAGAAGCATTCCTAGCCATCCATAATCATTCAAGGACCATTGTTGCGAATGTTTCATAGATTGTAGATACAACGAGATAGAACTGAATCCGCTCAGCTTAGAGTCTAGGTAAGCAGGAATCTCATCTACAGTATGAACAGTTTTTAAATAAATTGTTTTATATGTTTTCATAAAAATTTATGAAAATGCATGATCAGTGATTTGTCACACTGTGTTATGTTATGATGTGTTATTATGTTATGATATTTTGATTTATGATGTTTATGCCATGCCATGTCATGCTATGTTGTGATTATGTCATAATCAATATGTGATGTATGCAATATTTATATCATATTATTTAATCACCTTCAAGTTAAGCATGTTTACGATTTATGGTTTATGATTTATGTAATTGTGATGCTATATAGTAACATTTCATACTGCATACACACAATAAAATAAGTGAAATTACTAAGATAAGTTACGTGTATCATACAAACCTCCCAACCTATAGGGAGGCTTTCAATACTATTTATGATCTCTGCATTGTTAGGGACCTCACGAACCTTGACTTCCTAAGGATCACGCTCAACCTGTACGATCACCTAGGCCCAATTAATAAGGTAATAATTAAGTATAAAACAAGTTGATTAGCAAGCATAAAATGTTCATGCATATTTTTTGTTTAAATGATTTTAATTATCTTTTGTGAGTCTAATTTCCTACTTGCTAAGCAAAAGCTCATTTAAGTGTGTTTATGTTGTAGGTAAGAAAACCTGTCAATGACACTTAATGGATAGTGGTGAGTGGTGACAAAGGGTGGAGATGGGAATGGATTCCACTCATACAATGTAACATTTTCGCAATTTTAATTTATAAATTTATGCACGTTTTTATTTATGAAATCATGTATGCCTTTAATTTTACAAAAATGAAGTACGTAAAAATAGAAAATTATGTAATTATCTCTAAAAAACCTATGTTGTGATTATGCAACCTTGGCATAGAGAATTTTAAGATTTAAAAATATTGCAATAGAAATGCAACAAATGCACGAAAAGTTTTAAGAAGGAAATTATTAAATTTTTTATAGTTAAGAAATGTTATATGAGTTTTATGTTAGATTAAACAAGGATTTTTAATGAATATGTATATAAATTTATCATTACAAAAATTTAAAAGAACATTTTTAAGAACTAATATACTAGACTTTAGTAAGTAAATTATAAGTAATTATTATTATGTTAAGGTTAAAAAGGAATAGGCCTTAAGAAAACAATATTTCAATTTTAAGATAATAAATTATGAGAAAAATACATAACGATAATTTTTAAGGAGGTTTTAAAAAGCATTTAGATCATGTATTTACACTGATATTTAATTTTGAATTGTTTTAGAAAGATATTCATTTAATTTAAGGAATGTTTAAAAGGAAGTAAATTTTAAATAATTGCCTTTATGTTTAAAAAAAAGTTTAAAGAATTATTATTATTTTTATGTTTTAAGAAATTAATGTTATGAGGTGTATAAAGGATTAAGTTTTTTAAAGTTATGATTATGTTAAAACACAATAATTATTATTACATTATTATCACGTTTGAGAAATTAATATTATTATGTTAGATTTATAGAAATAAGTTTTGCGAAATAATTATTATTTCATTAAGGAGCTTATGTTAAGAATTCATGATCAAGATTTGGTTTTTTTTTTTTTTCAAAAACATAAAATTATTCTGCAATTTCAGTACTTTATGATAAAGCATGTCTAAGATCAAGTCATGTAGTTTAAATAACGGCCACATAAGTAGGATCTATCAAAGCTATCTTGCCATCCTACTTCATGTCTTCACATGCCTGCTTCACCACAATCTAAGTAAATTAAGTTAATTAAATATTAAATTAAGTTACGTTAGTTATTAAGTATTATTATTTCAAATAATGGCAATCAAGCTATTGTCACGCCAATCACAGTTTTAGACGTCCTCTTAAGGCCATACGCCATGAGTAACCACCATGACGCTTCGAATCATAGGAAGCAGTATTTGATGCCGACTTCCTAAGTCAGCTAGACAACAAGTAGAATCAAGTGGACACTTGAACCGACGCTTCGAGATGATCAACAGTCAAAGTACAAATACAGGTGAGAATATTTGGAGCTATAAGTAATGTTTTAAAAAATAATAAAAATAAAATAAACTAGTCATTTTCTAAACTTCCTCTTTGTTTACTCTTCATTTTTATTTCATCTTCCATCCTTTTTTTACCAATAAGGAAGCCACAAACAAGGTAGCTCCACCCCATACTTAAAACAAGCATGTAGGTCCTTTTTTGATTAGTCGCTAACTCACAAATAAAGCCATCACTCATGCAGCATGTGAACAGATGTTCACTAAAAGCCAATTCTATAGGCAGATGGATAATGCCCTTTCACTTTGCCATGAGTACAAAAGAAGTTACAGTTAAGATATGCAAAGGATGAAAGCACAAAGTCTTTTTTCAAAGAATTACCACAAAAGGTGATGATGTCAAGACATTTCTCAGAAGCACGAAACAAGCACTTTGTCAAAAAAATTTCTTGGCTTGGACCGTTAACAAGGGCATCAATATTTGACTTGGAACCTACATAGAAGAATAAATAGGCATGGTACCACTATGGAGTTAGTGGTGTGATATGCCATATGATTAAGTAAGTATACGTATAATATAAAAAGTAAGATTTATGTATGAATAGTAGAAGGTTCCGATTGGAAGAACTTTATGTTATATGACCTACTAGTGGCAAGTAAGATCTCGATCTTTACAACAGTCTATGATATGCAAAAATATGATATGACAATATGATTGATATATGTATAAATGTTATGAACTATGATTGTTATTTGTATTTTAAATACAATATGACTTATAAGTATGATATGAAATAGTTGCTAACAAAAGAAAAATGTTTAGCAACTCTATGATACAAAGGTATGAATGACATGTATATGTATGATATGTTTATGAATATTGTGTGTATGTATGATTTGAACATGAATGCTATGATTGATGCTTGTTATTTGTATTATAAATACGATATAATTTATAAGTACCATGAAATGCATAACAAACATGCACAATAAGGTTAATAAGAAACCCATTAAGAACTCAACCTACTAGATTACGATAAAAAGATAAATTTTATAGAATCAAAATCACAATAAGGATAAATACACAGATCCTTACAAGAAATTAGAATGTAAGAGGAAGCCAAAAATATAAGAGAAGAACTTTCCAGAGGTTATAGACTGTCTATAGGTGGTTACTTTTAAAAAGTTAGTATCCAACCAAACAGACCTCACTATAGTAATTTCATAATGAGATGTCCCTTCCTCAGCCTACAGTAAAAAAAAAAATCAATAAATAAATAAATAAATTATGTGAATTGGTCGAACACCATCCTATAAGAAGTTAAGATCACGTTAAGTAAAGATTGTTGAAGCAAAGTTCCTTCCACTCACCCAAGAGATATAAGAAACATCACAAGGGTATTATAAGAGAATAAGAATAACAATATATAGTCATTAACATATTCGTTTAAGAATTAAGAAAAAAAAGACTTTGGGACGTTACAAATCTAAACCCTTTTGATAGAGCTACATAAATTAGATGGAGTAGCCATAACAAATAGAAACCATTAGAAATTCTTGAACAAAAGGCGTAGCCCGTCATATGACTCGATGGCATCTAGTCATCAATAGCCTAAAAACCTAGTTTAAGATAAGTAGATAGACATGTTTTTTTAAGGGCATAGTCTGCCTTGTTATTAAATGACTTTTAGTCATTAATAGGCAAAGAACCAATTTAAGATAAGTAGACAGAGACATCCTCTTAAGGTTGCAAATATAGAATTTTTAGCTAGAGTAGAAGACTTACAAAATCTAGGCTACTAAACAAAGAAGACCATCTCAAGTAAAAGTAGTCCCTCTCTAATTAATGAATTCTTTAGATAGACAGGATTTTTGGAATAAGCAAGATCGGGGACCTTAGAGTTAAACACCAAACCCTCACTAGTTATTAGATGCTACAAAATGCGAGTATACGGATAATAAAAAACCCTTTAACTAGCTAAGACATGCTATATTGAGGAGAATCTAAAATTTGTGGTGGAGCAAACTTATGAAAGTATCGCTCAACCTTTTAAGAAAAACTAAGTTATGTAGCTGATAGTCGGAGTAACCCTAAGATAATTTCATTTAAAAAAATATATATAAGTGTGCTTAGTCATGTAAAATAAGCCCAACTATGACGTCATCCTCAGGGTAGTATTTACTAGGACTCATAGCAAAGAACTTCAAAAGCTAAGGCTACATAGTTATGACACATCCCTTGAGAAACTATAGACATGAAAGAGTGGCATCCTTTGGGAGTATCCATGCGATCTCCCTGATAAATGTACCAATAGTAAAGACTAGGGAACTAATGGTGTCTAGCCAATATGATTAGCAAGTTTAAGAGTAAGATGTCGAGGCTTAGGACATAGCGTCGATTTAAGGGCCATTTATACACCCCTTTCAACAACAATAAAAAGGAGTGCTAATGTCAGGTAAGAGATAAAATATGAGAAAGATGACATATGTAGTGTCCATCAAGTAAAGTAGCACATCTGAAGTTAGTTTTATAGGCACATCTCAACAGTAAGAATTGCACAACAGGCAGGTAAGGTTTATCAAAAACCCTTTAGGACTAATAAGATTTGTCATTTAATGAGTTAGAACATATTGCTATTTATATATATATATATATATATATATATACATATATATGGCAATCAAACCCAAGATTGGAATGTCACCAAGTAAAACATTAGAAACATTATGACACATTAGAGCACGAATTTCATGTAATATCTTAAGAACAGGTGGCAAACACGTAATGTTCATCTAAATGATAGATGAACATTAAAGTAATCGATAGATTTTCTCTAGGTAGAATTTAAAGCCATCAAAACCAATAACCCATAAGTATGCTTCTTAGTTATATCTTCCCATATTTATCCCATTCATAAATGAAAACAAGCAATGTTTTACATAAAATACCCAATACGATAAGAAAAAGGCTATAATAAACCCATCCCCCTCCTAGAAAGGAAACATTGTTTAAGCTCAAGGTTCAAAATCAAAGATTAGATTGAGAATAATCTAAATGTAGTCGGTAGAACTACTATCCATAAACATAAAAATAGAAAGAACATGGCATTAGACAATCCAACCCATAAACCAGGACCATTAACAGAAGCCTTTGCTTTGAAATGTTGATGATAGAGGCCCTTTAGCTATGAAAAGAAAAAGTTTAAGAACCCAATTAAGTTAAGATTAAGATGAAAAGAAGAGCATGGAGAAAAGCATATGGTGCCTCAACGAAAAAGTTTGTAGCACTTAGTCTGGCTTGGACTTGACAATGAGATTGAATAGGAGTAAAAAACCATCTAAGAAGGCTCTTGAAGCCTGAGACACAACCTTTCCCAAAAGTAATAAGGACGCCTTAGAATGATATAGGACGCTAAAGGCCTAGAAAGAAGGAACACGTAGCCAACTATAGACACAAAATTCATATGTAGAGAAAGTTAAGACACTTCATGAATGTTTCCACAGTGGAAACAAGATTGATTAGAACCCCAAATATGAGATAAGCTTTACGAGCTATAAAATACCATAAGATGGCCTACATAGGATTATGCCATTGAATAAATTGAGATAGTTAAGGCTAGAGTAACACCTATTTTGTAAGATAGAAAATAGGTGCTTGAAAGACTAGAATTACAATCTCAAGGTAGGTAGGGCGTAGACAAAACTCTATAAACCTTTTTTATAGGTTAAAGGAGACAGTATATTTTTGCTCTCCTAGAAGAGCATACTTTATTTAATAGTAGGAGATTTAGATTTAGAATGATTTCTTAACCATAAAAGGGTTGTGAAAAGCGTAAAGCCACCTAATCATTTATGGTATGCTATAGTAGCACGTCCTAGATTCTAGAGTAAGTACAAGTAAAGGGAATCAATAGTATGATTTGATATGCTATGATAATTTGTTTGCCTTGAGATATTGTGATAGTATGTCAAGATTTCTAGAATAAGCCCACCTAAGGAGAATCCATGTTACGATCTCCTTATGTCAAGGGACTCAACGTACCCTATTATATAGTATCACAATGGGATTTTTTGCTAAAAAAGTAATACTGCAACTTGCCTATAAGAAACAAGAAGAAATCACGATGAGGTACACCAGTTTCAATTAGAAATTGTCAGAATGATTTAGATGAACAAGTAGAAGCTAGCAGATTTCTCATGACCAATAGAGAGGTCATATGAGCAAAACTATGAGAAACCCTACAAATATGAAAAATGGAACGAACTCCCTCTTACTCACATATATAAGGGGCAACAAGGCATATACAAGAGAGATATGAGAAGGCAAATTCAAGTATTAAACTTAGAAGTTTTAAAATAAGTAGATAAACATGTTTTAGACTATCATTATTGCCAGTCTAGATGACTAAATGATAAGAACCCATAGAACAAGCAATAAAAAGATGAACTTATTGGCTAGTTTCTATCTACTAAATCATGATCTAGATGTAGATATGCAACCTCAGATACGAAGAAGAATTAGTATAAGTCATAAATCAAGAGAAAAAGAGGCCCTATAGGCAACAAGACTATATTCCTTACTAAGACATTTGGGATAGAACCATCAGATGAAAGAAGCCCCGTAAGAGTATGATTACGAAAATAGTAGGAAAACCCTAGTATATCTCAATTTTCGAGGATGAAAATTTTATAAGGTGGATAGATTATAATGAGCAAAAAGAAAAAGTAAATAATAAGTATGATTAATTAAAGATTTTTTCATAATTACTCCATTAAGTACTTAAGAAAGTACAAGCTTAGAATTTATAAACACCCAACTTGAAAGTCTTAATAGCTATAAGACTTTAGAAATAAATAATGTTATAAATGCATAATTTTATGTATTTATGTGTGAAGCATAAAGCAAATATGATATTATGATAGTACACTTAAATAATTAAAAATAAATATTTAATGTGCTAAACTAAAAGTTTATGATTCAATAAATTTACGCATGAGTCAAAGTAGTTACATTTATAAGAATCTCAATTAGAATATATAAATGATAAAAAGGAATTTTTGACTCTGTATGATTATACAAAATTCCTATATGATGTTAGTTCAGGTCAACATATAACCAACAACATAACACCATAATTAAGAAATGGTAAGCATAAAGTTTATGTATGTAAGATCGATCTCGATTATTATGAGATCACAAGGTATGACAAAGATTTTTTTAAATCATAAGAATTACTAGAAATTCAAGAATTCACGATGTCTTATAAGTGCATAGTAAATTACCTACAAGTATAAAAAACCATGTAAAATCTATAATAATAATAAATTATTATTATTATAAAAGAACATTAATGAAATTCACAAATATTGCATGAGCCTTCAAGGCAAATACAAAATCACAAACGGATAAATTTCAAGTTGTAGAGTGATTAAGGAAAATTTAGAAACATCCATAGATTAGAGGTGCACCTATAAACAACTTTTTACAAAAAAAAAGTCCGGGTTATACCCTTAAAGAATGAAATTGTGCTAAGTTTGGAATTTAAATTAAATTAACTTTTAGATAGTCAATTTAATTTATAAAATTTTCCTAAATCATGACTATTATTTTTATGATAAAATTAGAAGTTTAGAACATGAAAATTTTTAATGAAAAATATATGTTTTAATTAACATTATAAAGTTTTAAAAGTTACAAAAAAAATTATTTATTTTGATCAAGTTCTAAATACAGAATATTATTTAAAAAAAAAGAAAGTAAACATGGTAAAAATTGTTAAACACCGATTTTGAAAACAAAAGCGTCAAAGTTTATTGTTTTAGAAATAAAATCATATAATCCACAAGGTTTGGATAAATTCATGAAAATGATTTTTATGATAGTATGAATATTTTAGTAAGACAATACTACAATAAGAGAATTAGAATTTATGTAATTATTTTTAAAGAGCAAGAGTATTACAGTTCTAGAAAGTACAGCTATACATATAGAAATTTTAAGTTTATAGATCTGTAATACTTCGAAGTTAATTAAATCACATTAAAATGATAAATGGTGGATTAGTGTGCCCTAATGAGCATTTTAAATTTAATTTGAATGTTTTGTGAAAATTTAGTGACTTTGTATTATTTTACTCTTTTAATGATTTTTAATTATTCTAAATTATTTTTAATTGTTAATTTAATTTTCAATGAAACAATTTGATTTGAAAACAGTGTACTGTTGCACATAGTCCTATGCAACTACTTTTTCTTTCCCTCTATTTATTTTCCCTCTCTCTCTCTCACTTTCATTTTCTCTCTCCTCTCTCTCGCTCACCTCTCTCGTCTCTCTCTCTCGGTTCTCTCTTCCCCTCTCGTTTTCTCTCTCTAAATTTTGAAACAAAATTTGGATTTAA
>CAMOHE010053759.1:67388-117178 GCA_946598075.1 Artocarpus hirsutus
GAATTGTACTATGGTGATGATGACTGTATTTTAAATATTTGGTGCTACATTAAAAACTGTGGTTTGTATTTTAAATATTTATTTTTGTTCAAAGACCCATGGGCATTGTTTAATAGACTTAAATGATATTGAATCTAAGTTTATTTTTATTTATTCAATACTGTTAACCCCCATATAGGGGCGTTACATAGCAACTATATAGTACCTTGAAGATTTGTATAATAATTGTTAACTAATAGAGAAAAGGATATATATATATATATATATATATATATATTTAATCCCGCAAGGGTCAGGAGTTTCGACCTTTTGATACCATAAATACAGAGTACTACACTAATAAAAGTATTTAAAAACATCGTTTTAATTTATTAGTTTCATCTACCCAGTGTAAAATTAAAGTATATTATAATATAAAGCTATCATATTTTATAATGTTTTGGTTTTAATTTATTAATTTCAGCTATATTTTCAAATACATTGTAATACAGTTGTATCTGGATTCCGTATTAAGGGCAATTCATGACACTTTTTATTGTTTATTTTTTTTTAATTTTCCCCTTTTTTCTGTAAGATAAAATAGATTTGGCATTGGAAAGCACTGTATGTACGTGGCGTTGGAATGGTACTTATTAATATACGAGAAATTCACAGCCATTAGCGCATATCATTCAAATAAAATATGTTTGTGCTCAGAGTACTATAAAATATGTTATCTTAAAACATATATAGATTAGGTGAACTGAAAAGGCGGGATTATTGCCTTAATTTATCTTATTAATTAGTTATTTAATTTTTCACTAAGAATAATCTTATTTAATCACATGGGTCTCAATCTAAAAAATATATTATATATTAAACTGAAACTTATAGATTTATAAGTAGTAAGGTTTTAACCTACAAAATTTTCATAAAAAGGTTTTTTTATCTCACTTATGACTTACGGACACCCTCAGTTCTGTATACATCACAAGTAATCAGATTTAGAAATAATTAATAAGTTTTCCTCTACGTACTCTCTAAAGATCACACCTGAAACAAATTCCAATTATGTGAGAATACATTATGATGAGAAACATTAATAAAATGTTAACATTACAAAAAGAAGAAAAAGATGAGAGCATCTTCAATGTAATGGTAAATTTTAACATTTGAGTAGAAAAATTATTCTTCAATAAAATGCTATTCTTGGTGTTAAATTTAACATATGTTATGTTTCATATCAAATGCTAAATTTCCATATTTGATATTCAATAATTGATGCATTAACTTTCTCTTTTAATCAATACAACGATGAAAGTTTCAAATTATTTTAAAATTAAAAGATTTTCTTTTACAAAATTTAATGAATATAACAAACAATAAATATAGCATTTTAATATTATGTACTAATATTCAAAGTAAAAATATAACATAACATAAATGTTATTTTTACACTTTTTGATGCCAAATATAGCATTGACATTAGTATTTAGGAGTAAAATAATTTAAAAACAAGAAAGAAAAAGAAGTAAATTTGATCACATTGGTTAGGCTCTTGATCCAACTTGATGATTAATCAGTTCTATTAAGAACTTAGGACCAAGGAGATTGGTTAGATATTGGTTTTTATATATTCACTTAACGTCATGTGTGTGCTGCGTAGTAAGTAATCTTGTGGATGAATAATAATTAGAAAAACTCAACATTGTTAGTATTTAACTATAAGCTTGAACTTATCCATTAGTATAGGGAAGACTAATTAATGGTATTTTATACGCATCTTCATTAATAGCTCGTTTTGACTTTATTTACATTTATTTCTAAATTGAGATATATCTTTTGATTTAAAAGGTCGTCGTATTGGGTATCTTAAGAGATTTAATGATTGTACTATAATATATTTATGTATTAATAAATTTAAAAATAATAATAAAAAAAAGAATAGAACAGAGAAATTTAACATGATTCAATAATAAAATACCTATCAATACCTAACATTATCCTAGTATATATATTGGCTAGTTTTCCCCTGTTTATGCCAGGCTGCCAATATCCAGTACTATCCCAATATACCTTTTTTTTTTGGGGTAATGTGGCTTTCTTAAGCATGTCGTCGGCTGACATATGCAGATGGTATATTATCATCTTGTAAACTAGTAATGTATCAAGGAAACGACGTGACGAATAAAGATAAAGAAAACAAATTAACCTCTACTTTGGTTTTTGTTAAACTCTTTATTATTTATTATAATTAGTTTTGGAAAAGTGCTATTTGTTACAGTTTTCCTCCTTATTTGTGATTTGACTTCCAAATAGTAAGAATCAATTTGCAAACACCCTTGCAATATCAAATGTTCCGAGTGTCGTTGAATGGGAGTGTATCAAAATGAAGTGTTAATATACGGAGACAACATAGTATTCTTTAAGGCATTGTCGTATAATGAAGCGACTCGTCGTTTTACAACTGTACATGTTTTATTTGGCATGGTCAACATTTTTGTTATCTGTGTATTATAAAATTAATCACGATCTTCATACTTCCATGTAAGAGATCCTCTCTCTCTCTCTCTCTTTCTCTATTGCCAATTTTAAAGTCCTTGTGATCAACAAACGTATCTCTTTAATCAAATTTGCCCAAAAAGAATATAATTATACGCCTTTGAATTTATTTTTCTGAATTTTTCACAATATCATACCCTGTTACAACATTTTTGGATCCTCTACCATTATGCTCATTCCTCCTAGGCACCGCAAGCTCCGGAAGTTGATCCTAGCTGCTAGAACGTCACAATTGGTCAATAGACAATAATTTGCAAAAGTTGACGAAAAGAAGTGTCTTTTTTTTAATCCTATAAATAGCTATCTGACTTTAGCTATCAGATCTTTAAAAAAAAAGAAATATTATAACTAGATTTAACAGTTTAAAAACTTACGTTACCCATGAGCTCTGTGCCAAAAATAAAGAGAGCATCTTTTTTTATCAATGATAAAACATACATATTCATAGATTAGTTGATAATTAAGTACGATGTAGGCTTAGAAGCAATATTATACTAACCATGCATGCATGGATGTCATCACATCCACACAACAACTTCCCATTAAGCGTGTCTACTGCTTGAAATGCTCCTCCTCCTTCACTTCTCTGCTCATAATAGCCAACAATGATTTGGTAAAAAAAAAAAATGTACACCATGCGCTTTGAAATAAAACTTAAATACGCACTTAAAAAAAAAAAAAAAGAAACAAGAAACGAGTAGAACAAAAGGGGAAACCTTGTAAAAATCGACGGCGACAAAATTAGCCCATCGGTTGCCGGCGGAGCCATGACATGTGTGGAGCATTTTGATGAGACCCGCGGAATTGTGTTCACAAGTTAGTAGCTTAATGGGAGCATTCTTGAAATAGTTCACCAAAACCAAAGACTTGCTCTCGTCATCAAGTGGTGGTGACTCTTTCCTATTGGAACAACTTCCCTCTTGCATTCCTTTATCCCCATCTACAAGTTTAATGAAAAATTAAGCTTGAATTAAAAAAAATAATATTGGAACTATAAAAATGCAACCCCAAATTTATTTTTTTTTAAAAAATCTTACAGTGATTTTCAACCATGTAGTTCCATTGGTAAGCAATTCCTTCGGTTTCTTCTTTGGATTTGTTGGAAGTGAAGACAATCAGCCTTTGGTTTTTATCAACCATATCACTGACTAGCGGCCAGTCTTGGCCACTCTTGGGCATGTTTTTCACTGGAAACCAATATTTCATTAGCCCAGCTTGTTTGAAAACCTTTGTCAATCCGTTTGGGGCTCGGACATAATCTTCTAAGATGAGTGTCACAATTTCTGTCGGATTTGCCGACAAGAACGCTTCAATTTCCTTCAGTGTATCTATAGCTGCTCTCTACAAAGTTACATGTATCATTTTAAAAAATATATATACTAGGGCAAAACTAATAATGGGACTTGTATTTTGGCGCTGCTATTGGATTAATTTTTTAACATATAATATTCTATGATTAGAAATAGTTTTGCTTTGTGTGCTATAAATGTTTAACATAGATAATCACATACCTTTAAAAGGTTTACCTAATGATTAAAATGACGAAACCGATTGGTATGGTAAAAATACATATTCTATTATAAGAGCTCTCAGTAATTGCAAATGAGCAGTCGTGAATTTTATACACCAACTAAAGGGCAAAATTGGAATTTCACAGAAGGGTATGTAGTTTTACGTACAAAAGCTGTATAGATACGGCATTTTCCCCCAAAAGAATGGCACAACCAGACATCTCCTTGAAAATCATAGGTGTCAAGCATTAAGCCCCTGACTCCGTTCTGTTATGAATAAATGATATAAATGTTACATGATTATGTATTAAACTTAATGAAATAAAATTGTCTATAAATTGAAAAAATAAATCAGAAGAAAATTATAGTTAATCTTCCTCTTGATATATATATATATACACATAGATACCGTACATTTAGCTGTTGAAAGACACTATCTTCTTGATTTGTCACGGTTAATCGAGGTGCTCCATCATCAATAGCGAAAGCGTTGTGGGTTGTCAAGAATGCGTATTTGTTGAAAGGAAGAGAATTGTTCTATTGAAAACACCAAAAAAAAAAAAAAAAAAAGAACAAATGTAGAAATGCTACTTCAAAACTAGTCTACCTCACAATCAAATTTTTGCAGAAAGAAATCGAAAATTAGGTTATTTACCAGTATTAAAGCCTAATTTCATTTGTACGTACTTTAATGTGAAAATTAATAATTTTTCTGAAAAACATTGATGTATTTGAATTTCAACTCTCGTGCTAGTACATGAAGTATGAACTTCACGATCAAAAGTTAGTGGGCCTGTCACATAAGGATAGGCCCATTGTCTATTGCCTTGTTGGAGCTTTTGCCCCTTGAGATGGACTGTCCTCTCACAAGGTGCAGTTATTGGGTTCTTTTTCCTACTCTGAAACTCCAAGGAGAAAGCCCCATTTTTTTTTTAGAATTAAGGTCCGGTCACTCACCAATTCGCAAGACATCCTACCAAAAGAGGGTGAAATAAATGAAATAACAATACTTTAAAGTTTGAGATAAAGAAAAAGAAATATAAAAAGAAGCAGTTGGTTTGTTTCCAGGGAGAAGTGGAACGTCACTTTTGGTTGGTTAGTTGTTTCATGTCTCGATTTGTTAAGATCGCGTCTCTGTTTCATCCCATTGGACACCATGCCTTTTCAACCCAAGTTCGTTTGATAATCGAGATAGTATATATTAAATAGGGATTGTAACCTAAGTGAGAAATTTAAAAGCTTTTCCCTTAATTTATTTGGTATTGATTTTTCCTCCCTAATTTCTTTTAATTAATGGGATGTTTAGAAAAGCAGTTTGAATTGTAAACTTTCATTGACAAAATGTATAAAACTCTCGTATGTTATAATATAAAATAAAAATATAATACAATCTAAAGCTATTACATGTTACAATATATAATTCAAACTATTGTTGTTTGAATTCTTCTTCAAAATACCCTGTAACAGATTTAAAATTCAAGTTCTTTCAAGAATTTGAAATCATCACCTAATTTATTTTGTTGCATTTGCTATATTATCAAAAAACATGTCACAAAATATTTTCACTAATCCTCTCAATATTATTATTATTATTATTATTATTATTATTATTATTATTATTACTATTATGCTGCTGATGCTGCTACCAATCAAACTAATATAACTTCTTCTATTCCTACCGTGCAATTAATCATATCATAAAATGTATAAACTGAAAAAAAAAAGGTATCTAATAGTAATTAGAGATATTATAGAGAGAGAGAGTTACCATAAGCTTGAATTGGTTTGTAGCTCTCGATCTCACACATCTACTGCCTGAAAATGCTTGTGGACAAGCAAAACAATACAGCCCAGATTCGCAATCTCCATCACTTGAACATTCATCTAGTATCTACACAATACATAATATAATCAAACTACACATAATGAGAAAAAAAATACTTCTTTACGAGAGAGAGAGAGAGAGAGGCTAATTACCCGGCACTTCCCATCGGAGCAAGCTGTGGCAACGCTGAAAAGTACAAAAACTGTGACCAAAATAAAGCTCCAAAGAAAACCCATTTGAAGAAATTGAAAATGGAACTGTAATTATAATTACTTTTTTTAAAGAAATGTTTTATAAAGATGATGGTAGTGGTTTTTATGGGAAAATCTCAAGGTGTTCGGGTTTTCTCAGTTTCGGCTGAGAAAACAAACAGGAATAATAGAGAGAATATATATATATATATATATATATTTTATATATATATATATATATGTATCCCAAGAACAGGATATATAAGGAATGTTTTGGCTCATCCAATCGCTATTCATCATCATTTAACGATAATGACATTGGAGACTACTAGAAGCCAAACGACGAAGTTTCAGGTGAAGTAAAGTTGGTAACTGTAGGATTGACTCCGGGCTTTTTCGTAGCACTTTTTGCTTACAGAAACACTTCATCATATTATTCATCAAAACGTGGCTCATATGGTGTAAACTTGACAATTGATTTTTAGAAACCTTGGAATGCATAAGAGTAATTTTTGGCTATTTAGCTATTATTTTAAGTTGGCTTAATTTTGTGTTGTTGTGAAGCACTACTAGCTGGTTCATCTACCATTCCGCGACTCTCATTCCATGATTAAAAAAAAAAAAAATCGAATGTGGCCAAAGGAAAAAACAATTTTAAAAAAAGACAAAATATAAGGGGACGGAGCCAAAAAAAATTATTTAAGGTATTTAAGTTAAATCAAAATTTTAAAGTAATTAAATGTTGTAATATATGTCAAAATCTCATAATCCTTTTTTAACTATTTCTCTATTTATTTTGGTTTTCTATTAATTTCTAGATTTTTTTATTTCTTTCTTAACTTATACAAACTTAAGTAGTGTTGTATGATAATCTCTGTTTACTTGAGTTTTTATCTTTGAAACTATGGATACGATCAAAAGACTTAGAGTAATATAAGGGAGTAAATGAAATCCTCAAAATATTTTTTTAAAAAAATAAATTATAAAATTAGGAAGGAATATATGAAAAAGTGGGAAAAATTATAAATTTTACAAACAAAAATTCTAGTAGATAGCATTTTTTTAAATTAATTTGTTAATTAGGAATTTTTAAAATATTTGAAGTAAATACACATTTAGTAGATAAACAATTTATTTACTTATAAAAATGATAATTAGTTTAGATATTTAAAACCTACTATTTACTTATTTAAGTTTCAAGAAATCTGTTATTTATCTCTTTTTTCGATTTAAAAAATAAAACATATGATTAGGAACTTAGGCTTGGTGGGCAGATTGAAACTATAAAAGATTTAGGAGGGGGAAGTACGAAAAAGTATGTAGAAAATTACAAACTTTAAAAAAATTTTGTTTGTCAAACTTTATCTTGACAATTTTATTTTTATTTCTGCTTTTAATATGATGTGCGTTCTCGTTTGCATATGCCTAAATAAAAGTCTTCAAGAAAAGGAATAACAAATTAGGATTTCTAACTGATTGATTAAAAAAAGAGAAATTTTTTTGGGGGATAGGGAGGGGAAAATTTTCTTTTTTTTTTTTTTTTTTTTTCTTTGCACTGTCATATTTTAATTATGATTTTGATGTGGCGTTCTATTGCCGATAGAAGAAAATATTTTACCTTTTCTCTTGAAATAGATTGAAATGTTTTTCGGAAAAAAAAAAAAAAAAAGAAGAAGAAAGAATAAGAAATGGTGGGATTAATGTTGGGATGTCACAGCTTCCTACCATTCAGTTAGTCATTCAAGAAAAGAATGGAGACTGGAACTTTAGATCATAATTCATACCCTCCCTCAAGTCTAAAAGGAGCTCTACATGGATATCTCTTTTAGAACTTCACCACTTCACCAAGAGTTTTGGTATCATTTATTTAAACTATTCTAAATAAAAACAATAAAAATATTTTTGTTTTTTTAAATAATAAAAAAACAAAAATAATACAAAATAGACCTTGTTAAGATATTGGGTTCCCCGGCCGGAGCCTGGCGGGCGCCTCGAACGTATTCTCGAGAGAGCCCTTGCTCAAGGAGAGACCCAGCTCGGATTTGCTTTCCGTGGGGGAGTACGTCCCCGGGGAGTCGAGCCCATTAATTAATTAAAATCATTAATTTAAGAATTAAACCATGCTCTAAAGGTGGTTTAAAAATTAAACCAAGAGAAGACAAGGTCTCTCAATTCAATATTATTAATGTTGTTGTTCTTGGACTAACATAAACACAAATTTTAAAATTAAAAATTGGATCAAACTAAATTAGATATGACCAACTATCTGTCGATCATTTACCACAACAAATTAGACCACAGTACAACAACAAAAATAAAATTACACCATTGATCAAAAATTGTATTCTATTTTCTTTTCTTCTTCTTCTTCTTTTTTTTTTTTTTTTTTTTTCAATTTGATACAAGTTTATTTATCTTGGGAGGAGAAGAAGCTGTTGACGGTAGGCATGACCTCTGGCGGGCGAGTCCTGAGGAACTTGCGGAGTCGGTGCTCTGCGTACTTCTCTCCCTCCTCTTTGTTCTCAAGCACTCCCATGCTCCTATGAGCTTTGTTGATTCTGCAACATTAACATACTTTTATACCAAGTGATATTATTAATATCGTCATGAGATGAGTAATACACGTCACACACTTTTTAATTACTTATTAATTAGATTATGATGCTAATTAGTAGTATTAAGTTTATTATACCTTACATCAGGGTTCAAAAACATATTCCTCGTAAGCTGAAAGACACACATGCTTGTGACAAAAGTCATGGCAGCCATTAAAGGGTAAACCTAATTATATTTGCCCACAAAATTCATTAGTTCACCAACCAATGATAAAAAAAGGTACATGAATCAAAATCCAAATTAGAACAAAAAATATTATAGCGTGAAAGAATATAAGAATTAAAAAACTTAATCGAAACCATAAAGTGTAATTAGAACCGTGCTTCCAAAGACTCACGGATATAAAACATAAAATAGTGATTGCTCACCTCTGGCTTAATCCAAAGCCCCATGATATATCAACAATTAAGAACTATTACTCCCCTAACCTTCTGAAAATTATGCTTCGCCAAACAGCTTGTAGGCCTTAATTCGAAAATAATATGTTCTTCTGTGTCTTGAAATCTTTTTTACTGTTATATTGAAGTTCTGTGTGCCTAGACATATACATATAGATGATGATATATTATGATTACAGTGGGCTGTCCTAAACATTTGACTCCACCCAAAACCAGGGGCCAAGCCACTTGTTTTCTTACCACAACGTTTTCGACGGCCCAATAACCTTACCCTTTCACAAATAGACATATATATGTATTTATATATATATATATATATATATAGAGAGAGAGAGAGAGAGAGAGGGAGAGGGAGAGAGAGAGATTTTTCTCACGTTATTACTTAGAATGTTCTTTATTTTATTCTTGAGAATATCGATAGAGTTGCTTCGTTAGGAGATTGACTTTCTTTTAGATATGACTTTCTTTGTTTTCTTTAATGGAATGGATTACATTACTTATTTGACTTCGTTAGACAATATTTATTCTTTGAACAGAAAACGAAACAAATTTCCTGCCAAAAGAGGTTTATGTGTTTACTTTTTCGATTATAAATAGTGTAAAGCTTTCACATGTTATAATAATAATTAAAAAATTATTACAATATAAAGCTCTTATATAATACAATAAAAATAGTTCTGATCAATAGTTCTAATCACTTTGCCAAATACCTTAGCTTTGATATGCTAATTTATTTTAGGCCGACAATTTCGGACACGCACGATGACACGATACGAAAATGACATGTCATAAACGGGTTTGGACCGCACGTTTATTAATTGTGTCATAAATAGGTTGGCACGAATAACACTAAAATAAACGGTCTAAATTCGTGCTAACACGCTAAATACGCCTTAACATGTTTAATTAAACGGGCCTAAACATGTTGACACTACACGACACGACCTGCTCATTTATAACACATTTAAACTTAAAAATAAAAATATTTGAAATATTTATAGTAGGTTAGTATTAATTAGATATTGTGTTTTTGTTAATTTTTTTTATTGGCTTTTTTTAAAAATATATATTTTTTATTTTTTTAATTTTTAGTTAATTAGGTCATAAACGTGTCATATGCGTGTTGTTTTCATGTCAACTCGTCACGGCACGTTTAATAATCATGTCAATCGTGTCGTGCCGTGTTATGCATGCCATAGGCGAGTCGTGTTAGTGTTTACATTTCTGGCACGTTTATTAATAGTACCGTGTTCGTGTTTAGACTAAACGTGTCGTGCTATAAACGTGCCGACACGAACACGGCACAAATACGATTATTACCACCTCTAAATTTAATGGAGTTAGATTCTATGACGAATCTGTTTTAACTTTTTTCACCTTACGGGGAAACGAATATGTACATAATAACTGGCCACAAACATTTAGAGCCCGTTTAGTTCGTGGTTTTAACCGCAACTTGAATCATTTTGCTACAGTATTTTCTCTCACAAAAATTTAAATTTTCATTCAAATTCTCTATTCAAATCTATGAACCAAATGGACCTTTAAAGTGCCAATATCAACCCTTTAATTTGAACTTCATGTCACGTGCAATAGACAATGTCACGTGTAACTTTTGCGCCACCTTTAGAGCATTCCTGAGCCTGGGAATTTCTTCCGTCCTTGCGTATGTTTTGCCACCAGATGCATGCGTCATAAAATGTGCGGAATTCTATTTACATACTTGTATAGTATATAAAGGTAGAACTCTTCTCTCAAACATTTTACTACTTTATCACCCACACATTTTAGAATTTTATGTAAAAAACTCATAACCCATTTGGATGGCTGTTTGAATCAGAAAGTCCAAAATAAAAACAGTTTTTGTATTAATTCAATTTCTATAAGAAAAAAAATACTGTAACAAAATCGATTCGAAATGAAAATAGGTTAAACCCACATTTTGTTATAGTTCTTGCAAAATTATTATATGATTCCAATAGAACGTATGGATATATAATATGATTCAAATATCCTTATAAGTTGATGTTTGTGTTTATATTTTAACTTATAAAACTCATGTTTTTTTTTTATCTTTTACATACTCCAATTATATGGTGCTCTTTTTGGAAATATCAATCTTATATAGGAAGAATTGAGCCTCTTGTTTGATTTTGTTGGGCTTGATACCATGATAGAATTTGAGAAAACATATTATGCTACATTATTAAAAACTGTGCTTATTCATGCCATATTTTAAAAAGTTGTGTCACATCATCACTCGTATTATATATTTAAATTATGTCACAATTAAATATATATGTCATTTACAAAAAGTAAATTTTAAAAGATGGTATTTATAACTCCTTATAAAATTTAAACTTTCTAAAAACTTAGACTTTTATCTCAAAAAGTCAACCTATTAAATGAAAGCAGATCAATGTCGTTATAAATTGTAGTTTGTATTTATATTTTAACAATGTGAGACTTAGATTTCTTTTTCCCTTTACACAATAAAACTATCAAAAACAATATTACAAAAAGAAACAATAACCATGTCAATAACTTTACCAACGACAAATGGTTTTATGTGTAGTTTAACAAAAAAAATCACGCCTCATTTTACTACAGGGTAAAGAGTTCTAGTCCTTCACCATAAGTTTTTGTAATAAGAAACTCTACGACGAGAAGAAATAACAAGACAGGGCAACTCACTGGACTCATTTTTTATTTATATCATAAAATATAAAAAATTCTTATGTCTGATGCATGTCCTTAAGTTGGTCTTGAAATCTTGACCATTGTCGGCATCAGCAGCTCAAGAGATCTAATCGACTTCTAGAGCTCGTTGATGCAAATGATTACCTTCATCTGTTCTTTCCGCAATTGAATGAAGATCTGATCAACTTCAGGAGCAGTGATTGAATGGAGATTTGATCGATTTCAGGAGCTTGTCGACGCAGTCGACGAGCTTTGTCCTTTCTTTTTAGGATCGAACGGAGATTTGATTAACACAGCCGGCGAGCTTCATCCTTGCTCTTTGTGAGTCAACGGAGATCGATCAAAGCTCACTGTCTCGTCGGCGAACGAATTCATTATCTTGCAACCTGTCCTTGTGATCTCTTAATCTCTGGAGCTAGTTCATCATTGAGGTGACAACTGTCATCGCGAGAGAGAGAGAGACGAAGAAGGAGAAGGAAAAGAGAGAGTGTGAAAAACAGAGAGAGAGAGTGAGAGGAGAAAGAAAGAACGGGGAAAGAAAGTAAGAGGAGAGAGAAGACCAAAAAAAATTGTGCCACTAATAACTCATTATTTGTATTTTTGTGGCATTTTAAATTTTTTAAAATCGTTTTGTGGTATAAAAAAGGCTAAAAAGATGGTATAATATGTGATTTTCTCATCAATTAAAAAAATAATTAACAAAAGCAAATAACATTGAATTTCCTTAAAAAGTGACATCGATAAAACGACAACAGAAAGATCCATAAACAGCGATAATTATGAAGACAAAAAGAAACAAAAACATAAAAACCGACAATAAGCAGGCAACTTGGTGGAAAAGGGGAGGGCAGTAACATTTGAAACGACATAAAACATTGAAAAAACGACGATGGAAACAAAAAGGGCATAAAATGTAGAATCAACGAACATTTAAAATATGAAAAGGGCAATAAAATCATGCTAGTATGACATGAAAACGACAACAACACCTAAAACAAATCAAAATTAAGAGAAAACTCTTAAGTGATAGGCGAAAGGAAGATTAAAAGGACTCTTTGTCTCTCTTTATTTATGTCCTTTTTACGTTCCTTTAATAATATCATATTAAGTTAATTAAAATATAATATTACTAATATCAGTTAAAATATTATCATTAACGTGATATACTATTATTGATGAATACGAAAGGAGACACAAAAAAGAAAAATATAAACTAAATCTTACTCTTACCAACAGAGGTAGCAACAATTGCCGAACCCAAACAATATTTTAAACATAATTCCTAAAACAAAAATATTTGGCAGCTAATGCTCCTAATTGTTATTACAAGTTCATCATTGATCAAATTCAATAAATGAACGCCTTTAATTCCCGCAACATATTGATGCTATGCCTGACCATTTATCCTTGACTTTAGAAAGGCTTCATGAAAATTTAATGAACATCATACCCTTTTTCTTCAAAAACCCTTTCACTGTACCTTTCATATATAAAAACTTCAAAATTGAGGCTTCCAATTCATCCTCCGAAAAAACAAACAAACAAGACTTCGCAACTCCTTGAGTAGGAAGAGGGCCATAGGAGAAGCACAATAAGCAAAGACTGAGCAAAATGAGAGATGGGTATTTATTTTTGAGGAGCAATTTCGATTCTGTTCAATGCTAGCGGTTGGAGAGGTTTTTCCAACATTGCCACTTGTTCATGTCTGTCCCTACCTTTTGTCGATCGCTTGCTTTGAACTCGTTCTTTCTTCTGACTCAAAAAACGTGCCCAAAAGCAAAACAAACGTTTTCAAGCAGCTGTGTTTGATATCCCCTACCAAAAATAACTCTAATGCCCTAGGAAGAAGTGGAATAGTAAGGGAATGATCATGGGTATAGAGGTAATTTCGTACCTGCCCAACAACAAATTTTATAACCTGTCATCTTCAACCTCCAACCAGGAGGTTGGAATGTACTTCTCACTTTACACATAACTCCCGCCTAAGTCCAACTTAGCCGTTGCTTTAAGATACGAAAAGTACTGTAACTCTCTTGGTTGAAAGGTACAGAAATGGAGAGAGATTGAGAAGATACATTGAAAAAATGGTATAAGTTTTAACAACCATTAGGTAAGCCATTCCAAAACCCACCAAGGAATTTCTTCTCTCATCAAAGTCTCCATCTTCTTAAATACTTACGCACACCCATTTATGATTTAAGTTTGTAGAGTTTGTCAGGCATTGAACATAACCAATAATTTACGTGTAAAACCCAAGTCCCAAATACTGCATTAACGTCTGTTTTTTTACAACAAACTTTGCAAGAGACTTGAGAGGAAACGCAGAGATGAAAGTTCTCATATCGGCTTTCTTCTTTGTTGTCGTCTTTTCTCATGCAGGTAACCTTGCAATGTCTTTTTATTATTAGTACTTGTGTTCATTTGTTCATGGTGTAATTTTGATCTTGTCTTTAATTTTCCTCTATATGTAGTTGCTTATGATCCTTTGGATCCAAATGGAAACATAACAATTAAATGGGATGTCATGTCTTGGACACCAGATGGCTATGTGGTATGTACACCTTTTTTTTTTCTTATCACAATTTTCTTTTTCCTTTTTTGTTTCAATTTTTTGTATCATTAATTGATTCATACATATATTTGCGCTCGCAGGCAGTTGTTACAATGAGCAACTTTCAAATGTATAGGCACATCATAACCCCAGGATGGACCTTGGGGTGGACATGGGCTAAAAAGGAAGTGATATGGTCCATTGTGGGAGCTCAAACCACGGAGCAAGGAGACTGCTCGAAGTTCAAAGGGAACGTGCCTCACTGCTGTAAGAAAGACCCGACGGTGGTCGACTTGTTGCCTGGAGTTCCTTACAACCAGCAATTCTCAAACTGCTGCAAAGGCGGCGTCCTCTCTTCTTGGGGTCAAGACCCTGCAGCCTCTGTCTCAGCCTTCCAGGTCAGTGTTGGCTTGGCCGGTACTTCTAATAAGACGGTGAAACTCCCCCGCAACTTCACTTTGCTCGGTCCTGGACCTGGCTACACCTGTGGCAGGGCCAAAATTGTTCCCTCCACCACTTTTCTTACCCCCGATCGCCGCAGAAAAACTCAGGCTCTAAGTAAGTTTTTGTTTTGTTCCCTTTTTTTAGATGATCTAACTTCTGTCAATTTTTCTACAATGACATCTCATCTTGGGTATTATATATGCAGTGACATGGAATGTGACCTGCACATACTCACAGATTCTGGCCAGGAAAAATCCTAGCTGTTGTGTTTCTCTATCATCCTTCTACAATGATACAATCACTCCTTGTCCTCATTGTGCTTGTGGTTGCCAGGACAAGAAAAATTGTGTCAAGTAAGTTTCTGGTTCTGAACGCCTCCGCTTTCAGGATCTGTAACAAGCATATGTGCCATGATGTGAACAAATTTTTTTTTTTTTCAGACCTGACTCAAAAATTCTTAAATCGGTGGGAATAAACACTCCAAAGAAGAACAACGTCCCGCTGCTGCAGTGCACGCACCACATGTGCCCGATTCGAGTCCACTGGCATGTGAAGGTCAACTACAAGGACTATTGGCGTGTGAAGGTCGCGGTCACAAACTTCAACTACAGACTGAACTACACGCTTTGGACACTGGCTATTCAGCATCCTAACCTTAACAATGTTACTCAAGTCTTCAGCTTTGATTACAAGCCTGTTGTTCCGTATGGTAACATAAGTGAGTCTCAATAAAAACTCCTCTCATATAGTTTTGAACTACTTTGCAACGGGAAACATAATTTTATGTGTGCCGAATGTTGTACAGATGATACGGGTATGTTTTATGGCTTGAAATTCTATAATGATCTACTGATGGAAGCCGGGCCATCTGGGAATGTTCAGTCTGAGATTCTTCTTCAGAAGGACAAGAACACTTTTACTTTGAAGAATGGATGGGCATTTCCTCGCAAGATCTACTTCAATGGTGAGGAATGCTTGATGCCTCCACCAGATGCCTATCCATATCTCCCCAATTCTGCCCATAAAAACCTCCTCATTTCCTTCCCAAAACTGATTTCTTCTTTGCTTTTCTTGTTCATACTTCTTCAGTGATTGATTACATAAATTTGCTATATTCTTCTCATGTGTTCACAAATTTTGGGGATAAGGTGTATTCAGTATAAAATAGTAAAATACTTATACATGCCTTAAGAGAAAACGAGGCCCTTTTTTGGTCAAGTCATGTAAGAATTACACTTCAGTTGTATTTTTCATTTGTGCCTTGTGAATAGAGAGATTAATGTGAAGAACTAAACTACGAAATCCTTAAGTTTAAGTACATCTATCTGTATTCCAAAAATTATAGTGACAGAACAAAGCAGCAAAATGAGAATGCGATGATTTAAAAAGAAAAAAAAAAGTTATTATACTATCAAACCCAGCTCATATTCATTTTCATTTATACTGGCAGTGAATTTACTAATCCATATATGCTACAAAGAATTAACATCTGCACCACCTCAACCCATTCAATATCTTGGTTCAAAATTCAAATCACCCAAGTTCCGGAATAACTCTGTCGCTAGACTGAACAATCGGGGGTGAACCAGTCCGTACGAGAAATTTGTAACTTGTATATTTACAAGAACACTTACTCAAGCATACGCATATATGAATGCCAAGGTCGACAGGGAAGATACAAATAAAGTGAGCAGCGAGATGCGCTTCCTTGAACCGGCGTTCGGCAACATTGGGTAGGCATCGGGGGGTGGCATGACACAATTATCACCATTGAAATAAATCCTTCGAGGGAAAGCCCAACCTTTCTCAAAACTAAAAGACGATTTATCCTTCCGAAAAAGAAGCTCCGACTGGACGTTACCAAGACGTCCAGCTTGCATGAGCAAATCATTGTAGAACTTTACTCCCCATAGCATAGCAGTATCATCTGTTCAAAGAAGAATGTCATAAGGCACCATAAAAGAGACACAAAGAGCAATCGATGTGACAAAAAAAAAAGAGATTATCCAACAACAAGTTTAGATGAAATTACTTATTGATGCATAAGGTGTTAATGACTTGTAGTTAAAACTGAAAATCTGGGTGAGATTGTCAAAATTGGGGTGTTGGACGACCAAGTTCCACTGTGAGTAATTCATCGCGTAGTTGAAGTTCGTAATCGTAACCTTTACCCGCCAATATTCCTTGTAGTTTAGTTTAACATGCCAGTGAACTCGGATGGGGCACATATGGCTAGTACATTTTACTACAGGCGTAATACTATTCTTGCTAGCACCTTGGACGACTGAAGCTATATGCGGCGAATTTCCCCTGTAAACCATGGAAATGCTTGAGAAAATATATATTTTTGTGATCTTTAAAAAAGTGACATTGTTTCTAGATGAGAAAACTAACTCCACACAGCCTCCCGTCGCGTTACTTTTACAGCCGCATGAACAAGTGGGGCAGGGGACTATTGTATCGTTGTAAAACGATGAGAGCGAAACACAGCAAGTTGGGGTTTTGGAAGCCAGAAATTGTGAATATGTACAAGTAATGTTCCATGTCACTGCCATAAAGGAAAAATAGAGGTGGATTAGTCTAAAATCTATGCAACATCACTGATATTTTTGCATCCAACCACTTATTTTGACAACTTACTCAAAGCTTGTGTGACTCTCCGTTTATCCGAGGTAATAAATCTGCTAGGCTTGACAATCCTTGCACGCCCACAAGTATAGCCAGGCCCCGGTGCGTTGAGAGTAACATTTTTCGGCGCTCTGACTGTCCTGTTGGTAGTTCCCGACCTGCCTACACTTATCTGGAATGAGCTTACGGCATTGGCAGGATCTTGCACCCATGAACTGAGCACTCCCCCTTTGCAGCAATTCGCAATCTGCTGATTGTAAGGAGTTCCGGGCATTAAATCGACGACTGTCGGGTTCTTCTTACAGCAATGTGGAATATTCCCTTTGAATTTGGAGCAATCTCCTTGCTCCGTGGCTTGGCCTCCCACCATGCTCCATATAACCTCCTTCTTTGTCCATGTCCATTCCAGCGACCACCCCGGGGAGCCAATGTGACGATATTGCTGAAAGTTGTAAAGTGTAACAGTGGCCTGTTCAAGAAAATTAAGACACCAATTGATTGTTTAAACATCAAAGCGCTGCCTTGATAATTACCAAAAATAAATAAAAAAATAAAAACTGTTAATAGTTGACTAATACACTAAAAAAAATATCTAATAATCAAAAAACCAAAATTTTGCAACTATTTCTTTTCATGTTATCCTTGTTTCATACAACCTAATGAGTGAAACATAAAGTTTTGTAACATGAGACAATCAATCTTAATGTTGTAAATAGGTTAATTTTATAACAAAATAGCACTTACCACATAGCCATCAGGGGTCCAGCTCATGATGTCCCATTTGATTGTAATGTTTCCATTTGGGTCAAGAGCATCGTAGGCTTCTGGAGAAGAGTTAAAAAAAAATTCTTACAAACCTTTCTGGTAGATGATGTAACTTTAAAGAAAATGGATGAATAAATATGCACAAATAAATAAGAATAATAAACAGAGTAAATTTATCATTCAAAGTTCCTAAACCAGAGGAACAAATGGATTTTTATTATTGCCCATTAACAAAAATTCACTGTAGAACATGGGAGAAAATGCAAAAAAAAAAAGTCAATTTTACTTTTAACAAATAAAAATCCCCGACAGCCAACGAGGGATATGTCTGCAATTTTCTGAATTTCTTAAGTGTGAATATAAAAGAGAATTTATTTTGATTGAAAAGTTTCTCTCTCCATTCGTGCGCTAATTATACAGGCTCTGCTTCCAGGGACAAGCATATCATAAGACCATCACCAAAAGCATTAAATTATTTTTTATTTTTTATTTTTTATTTGTTTTTGGAACAAAAGTACCTTCTGGAAACATGAGCAATAAAAGGAATTAAAAGAGCTTTTGAATTTCTATTTTCTTTATTAAAATGAAAAACACAATATACAATCTTATCAGACCAAAATTTATAATTTTTCAACGTCCTCCGTGTTGATTTATCAATAAAAAAAAGAAAAAAAAAACTTCCATCACTTATACCAAAACGAAAGGATAAATAAATAATCCTAAAGAAAAAATGAAATGCAGAACCAAAAGGAAAAAAAAAAAAGATAAATAAGAAATTAAAATCGCCATGGAAAAAAAAAAAAACCAAACAAGCTTTTTTTTTTTTTCTTTCAATGAATCCGTAAAAACATGATATACATTTTGTTCAAACAAGCAATCAAAAGCTATCACAAAAGAATAACAAAACAAATAAAAAAGATAAAAAGACTAAACAAAATTTGCTAACCTGTTGAAACGAAGAACGACGGAGAGAGCAGAAAAACGAGAAAAATGATGTAACTCGTAAATTTTGAGTCCGAAGTCGTCGTCGATATGAAAAGAGAAGCCATTTTCTCTCTCAGTGAGTGAGTTTTCTTCTCGATAGAATATTAGAGTGTTTACTTGTTTTTCCTGCTCTGGTTTCTAGAGAGAGAAAGAGAGAGAGAGAGAGAATAACGCGGAGAGAAAAAAAGGCTCTTGCCCAGAGAATAAGGTGAGTTTTCAAGCTATGCAGTGTAGTGGTGGACTTTTTAAACCCACTCTAAAACGTATAATATAAGATTTCACATTAATAAAAGCAAAAAAAAAAAACGAAAGTGAAAGGTAATATTTGTTATAGTATATGGTGCAATGAACATGAGAATTTTTAGACTAGTGGGTACAAAAGTTTTCTCCCTTTTTTTTGGGTAATCTTTGATGTGAAAGAATGCAGTTTTGCATTATCAATAGAAGACCTTGTTTTAATTATTAGATTAATTTCCAATGATCTGCTTTGTGTATGTAGCTAATTTCATACCATATATTGTAAATTTTTAATGTATACGATTACAGGTTGCAGAGTTAAAAAAGTTAATCCAATCATTAAAATAAAATACATTATCCATGGTCCTAAACTGTCCTTTTATTATTACTTGTATTGAAAGGAGATAAATGCGGCCGAGATAATGGATGATGGACGGTTGTGAACTGGCGATGATCGGAATTAAAGGGTTTTAGGGGCACCTTCTAGAATACTACACTGTCACCCGCATTAGTCTGTACAAGTTTTTCTTTTAATGTCGAGCTTGACAATGAACACATGTTTCTCTTTACTTTTTTTTTTTTTCCAACAAAAAAGGCCTTTTTGTTATATGTGTTTTATTGACATTACCTCGCAGAAGGAATGGTGAAGGAAAAGGGCAAAAAGGAATTATCTCCACTAGGCAATTCATGGGGTTGATGAATTTGCCTTATTCTTCTCTCTTAAAAAAAAAAAAAAAAAAAAAAAAAACCTTCGATTGTGAAATTTTGAGTATATTTCTGAAAATGTGCATTAGTTATAATAAAAAATGAATATATAAATACAAGTGTGTTTGGTTACTTCGGCTCAAACCAAGACTTTTTTGTTATAGGTGTCAAGAAAAAGTTAACTATAATGTAAAGCTCTTTCATGTTACAATGTTTGAATAAAAAATTTTTATTTAAACCATGTTTTTCAAACACATTACAATTTTTAACTATTTTCCTTTTGCTTATAAAAATCATTCTCATGAATTTTTGTTTTGGTTACACTTTTCTAAGGATTTGTTAACCAAATTTTATTTAGGAAACGTTTTACTTTTTGTTTTCATGTCTTAGAAGAAGTGCATAAACACTTTTCAAAAACAATTGTAAACAAAATTAAACACTTGTTTCCAATTTCTGGTGCATTGTTCTTGTTAATTTCTCTAGACTTGTTCGATGGATGCCTCCAATCTCTATGCCAATGTAGACGTATTAATTCCTTTTGACAAATGCCGAAACTTTTTCTGTTTATTTTCTTTAAAGTCGTATTAGTTATGATATCACAATAATACTTGCCAGCTAAGACGCGTGGAATTTTTTTTTCCCTGGCTACTGGGTTTTCCAAACATTTTTCGGTGGGTTTTTTTTTTTTTTTTTTTTTTTTTGGGGGATAAAAAGTCAAAGTGCTTGTAGATTTTCATTACGAAAATACATGGGTCGTTTCCTGCGACTCCTGCTTTTGTGATTTTCTCTCCCTTGTCTTTTTTTTTTTTTTTTTTGCCCCTTTGACTGGGACTTTTTTCTAATTGGTTGAGCCAATAAAAAATGAAAAATCACTTTTAAAAAATTGGAAATAAGATACGTGAATTATTTGTTAATAAAATTATAAAATATAAAGCGTGCCAATTTAGATGGCTTTTAAATTCAACACAAAGTTTAGTTGGTTTGTATAGAGTTTTTCTCTACTGCGTATTCTTTTAGGTAATCAACGTTTCTAAACCATTAAATCTATTTAAAATTATTTTTTTATATATTTGATGAATTATTTTTAAAAAATCTTTTTCAACCAAAAACTTCATTAATATTAAAACTGTAGATTTTAATTTAATATGTAGTGTCTATTTTAAACTAGGTTTTAATATTTTATTAGTAAAAAAATTATAAGCTTTTAAAGTTAAATGAGATTGCACTTACTTTGTAATACTTACTAGAGAAATTAATGTTTTTATTTTTTTAATTTTTAATTTTTTTTTTTGTAATAAGCGCGTTATGTTAAATAAAATTGCTTTTACTTTTTTCGTACCTGAGAAATTAATGTATTTAATAGAACCCCATTTTAGAGGTTGAATTACAGACCACAAACAGTGTCGAGACAGCTCATTTTATTGACGTGTGAGAGCGTGGAAGCGTCGCTTAAATTCGCGTTTCATACCACGTGTCACTCATCCAGTGGTTACTTGTTCAGAAAGTGAACCCCTTTTCCATTTTTTTTCCTTCTTTTCTTTTTTTTCTTTTCTGTTAATGCATGGTTGTGAACTCCTGGAGCGTCTCTGTCAGCTTCTCGCCTCACAACACGCACGTATTTGTTTTCTCTTTTGTTTTTTTTTTTTGCGTAAAAGAAGTGTTTTTAAAAGTTTAAACCAAAAACTCAGATATAGCCTAATAACAAAAGAGTAATTTTAATTCTTCTTTTATCTCTCTACAAATAATTCTCTTATATTTCTTTTAAAAAGGCAATTTTAATTCTCCTTTTCTAACACCTCAAAATTAATTAGACGATATTAATATGTAAAATGATAAATTAGTGTACCATAATTGATATTTTAAACTTAATTTGATTATCTCGTGAAATTTTTAAATTTATGATATTTTTGGTTATTTTAATGATTTTTAATCACTCTTAATTATTTTTAACTTCAACTTTAAAATTCTGAAAACAAAACAATTTATCAAATGATCAACACGTCTCACTTTGAAAAACCACGTGCGGGACATGGTAGTTTTGAAAATAGCCTTCCATTTTTCTTTATAAATCTCTCTCTCTTCCCTTACTTTTCCTCACTCTCTCGCCCATCTCTCTCTCTCTTGTTCTCTCTCTCTCTCTCTCGGTCTCTCACACTCTCTCTCATTCTCTCTCAAAATTTTGAAACAAAATCAACTCCAAGCCTCGGGTTAGCGGATTGAAGGTTCGGGAACTTGATTTGATGACCAAAAACGCGATTCGAAGCTTTGATTCGAGGTTAGTTTCTAAATTTTCAAAACTTTTTAAATTTTTTAATTTTTCTTGCATTTCGAAATCTAAGCTTTTCTAAGCTTAGAAAACCTTCAATTTAAGTTAGAGGAACGTAGAATAACTAGAATACAAGTTTTGTTTAATCAAAAACGGATTTAAATCAAGATTTTTTATTTTTCTCTATTTTTGGATTTTTCTAAAAAAATTTGTTTAAAACTTGTTTTAAAGCATTAAAAAGTAATCTACAATGTTTTTTTATCAATTATGATCATTACTCATGCCAGAGAATTGAGAAAATAGGTTAAAATTGAAGATTTGGACTCGAGGAGGCCGAGACCCGTACTTGAAAAATTCTAAAATTTTTTCAGATCGACAGGCTGGATTCATCCGACTGGCAGCGCGAACCTAGAAATGTTCGGTCGACCAGACTTGGTTTTTCGGCAGACCAAACTGTGCAGTTCGGCTGGCCGAACCAGGGCGACCAGCAGGCCGACCGAGCATGTGAAATTTTGTGATTTTTCACCCTTTTTCATTATTTTGAACCCCGATTGAAATTCTAACTTTGTAAAATGATTTTATAAACTTAAATGGCACACTAGGATACCATGAGATGATTTAGTAACATAGGATATCTTAAGTTAGATACTGATAAACTAAGTTATTATACATTTAAGGTTGTACGTGGATCCGCGAAGCTAACTGACAGTTGACCGAGATTATGGTGTGGGACATCGACATAAGTATCGAGGTAGGACTTCTATCCCTTTCCTTTGGTAACTTGATTTTAAAAATGATTTTTGGCCTAAATGGATTTTTATCAAATATTTTCAATAACTGATTGAAAGAGGATTTTATTGAATGTTGTCCATAAACAATAGGTTGATATGGTTTTCATAATAAACCTCATAATGAATGTAAATAATTGTATTTGGTAAAAAGAGATTTTGAGAATCATGAAAAGATATATTTATATATATATATATATTTTGGGGCATGATACCATATCAGAGATCGGGTCGTATAGTGCGCGACTTTGGGGGTAGGTCCCGAAATCCAGCTGGGCTACTACGGCGGTGATTTACGTATGGTTTGCCCAGGAAAAGAAAATGGTATTTTTTCTGTTTGACCAATTAAACTGTTTTGGTAAGATAAAACTTATATTAAATTTACATTTATTTATCTATTTATTTATTCTAGTTCGTTTTCTACATATTTATTTGATTAATAATATTTCTTTTAAAATTTAATATTTTTAAATTATAGTTCTACTGAGCTTCACTCACTTTTTATTTGTTTTAAAATCTTACCCCTTAGGTGGATATCAACTTAAGATCGGAGAAGAGTCCGCTGACCAGACTTGCGACCAGTAGAAGATTTGATTATGTTGTAGTACAACAAATCAAAGCATGTAATTTTTTAACTTTTCCTCTTTATTTGGGCTGTAGTTGTATTGTAATATTGTCAGTAATGTATGTATGCACAAAATATGGGTCAGGGGGACCCATTCTTGCCTCACTTTCTATTTTATTATTATATATTATTTTATTATCTCCTCATCGTTTGTTTTATTTTATTATTTTATTTGTTCGAGTATTATAACTGCTCGTTTTAAATAAACGATTTTAAAATTATTACATTTTTGTTTATAAATTTAATTTTAAAACTTAATTTTTAACTAAATTTTTGTTTAATTAACTTAATTAATCTACCACGTTACCTCCCGTGCTTCGAAGCGTGACATCTTTTTTCTTTATACAAATTATTTTCCTATCAATGTCAGCTTCCCGTCCACGTAGTTGTTTTCTTTTGACTTTTACTTTACTTTCTTTTCTTTTCTTTTCTTCTTTCTATTTTTTGGCTTTCTTGTTCTTTATGGACCAAAAAACTCCTTTTATCTTTTTTCAAATTATTTTCCCATATTCATCTTTTTTATGAATTCCTATACCCATATTATTTTTTTCTTCCCGAAATGAATTGCTATATCCATGTTCTTTTTTTTTTTTTTTTTTTATTCGAAAGACTCTATATTCATGTTCTTGATGATTAATTCCTATCTTCATATTGAAATAAAAAAAATATTCCACTTGTCTAGCGTGACATATTCCAATCAAGCATGTATCTGTTTGTCATTGGCTTGTTACGTGATCGGTTGGAGTTCTAATGTGCCAAACATATATTATAATTAACCTGCCACTAATATAAAAGTTTCTTTTGATGGGAACACTTACTTAAAACAAATTAGATCAAATTTTAAAATAATAAAAATAAAAGTTATTGACATTTTTAAATTTCGGTCGTATTTATAATGGCTCGTATCTTTTATCTAATTTTAGTGCTCTAAATGTTATTCAACCAACTATTATGTCATTTCAATTAAGCATTTTAAAATATCGTTTAATTAACTTTTTTTATTTTGTTTATTAAAAAACGTCTCATGATATGGTTGGTTAAATATCTGTTGGAACACTAAAAGTTAAAAGTTAAAACTAGCTAATTAGTTGAAGCTAGTCAACTTTAAAAGGAATCAAATTTAATGTGAAAATTAACATAGCTATTTCAAATATTGTCCCCCAAATTTGTTATTTCTACTTAGTTCTTTAACGTTTATGATCTTCTAATAATTAAAGAACATACGTATAATAGAATTTAAGAAGTGAGGATCAAAGATAAAGGATAAATACTAAAAATTTAGTCGAGGAACAAGGGAATTTACATAATATAAAAATCGATAGAAAATAACAAAAAGTGAATAGGGGTTATATACACACACATTATATTACTGTTTAAACTCGAATAAATCCTAATAGTATAACATAATTTAAAAAAAAAACTCCAAAATCAAATATAACTTTGAAGTCTCACTCTTATACTTTAAATTTCTAATATTCTTGTTCTTATATCGTACGTTCCCCATCATTTCGTCGCATTTTTCCATTGTGCTAGCCAAGCCGATGGACTCATTGCATTTTTTATTATTTATTTAACATATAATTGGATTGGTGCAGTTCTAATAATTTGAAACAAATGAAAGGACATCATTCCACAAACTTAATATTGAAATGTATATGAATATACGGTGTTTCTACGGTACGCCATCCTATGTTGAAGAATCAAAACTCCAGTATTATTCTAGCTGTTTAGATTTATCTAGATGGCTAGCATTTGTGTAAGGGTAATAATTAGGCCTCAAACCGGTGTAAGAAGTAAGTCGGTGTTTGGTTTTAAAAAGTCCAATATGATATAACTTCGGTTATCTCAAGTAATAAAAATTGATGAATATGAGGTCAAACCTAGGAGGAAAGACTATTGCTAAAGTCTAAGTATATTTGATATATTATTTATTTAGTTATTTTTAAGCTGAAAATATGATAATTAATATTAATTATTTACAAAATATTTGTAATATTTACGCATTTTTACAGTATTTTTTCATTTTCAAAATTTTGTTGTTTTGGAATTTTAATAATAAGGAATGTAGCTTAAATTAAAATAAAACTTCAACAACAAGTGCACTTAATTTAAAATAACTTTAACAATAACAACACTGATAACAACAAATCAAAAGAGATAAAACAATAGTTATAATAATGCTAAGGTTCAAAGGTTCCGTTCTGGCAACTAACTTAAACATATGTTAAATTTTCTAATTATTTATTAATTAGTTGAAGAGTATATTATGTCATCCTATGTCGATAATAAATCAAGCATTATTAAGTATTTATTGTACCATTCTTGTTTATAATATAACAAAAAACTCAACTTAATAAACAAACATAATTTTGGCATTACTTAACTAAAATAATAAGTTAAGTATTTACCAAGTCATTTGTTATCTATCTAATCAAGATCATCCCAAGCATTATCTGTGTTAGCTTATGTCATCGAAAAATCAAAACTAGAATTTTGGTAGAGTTCTAACTAAGAAAATACTAAAAACCTAAGGCTTTTAAAAAATAATTTAGCATTATAATTACTTAGAAAAATAAGAAAAGCTAAAAATATTTAAAGTAATTTTCTAGAATTTCTCCCTCTTACCTTATCTAAAAAGAAAAATTAAAAAGAGATATTTAAAATAAAAATACTAGAAATATTATCCAACATAATTTTTACAACATAAATTAGAAATTATTTTACAAAAACTTAAGCTAAAAACTAAAAATAAAAACTATTAATATATTATGCTGAGAGTGTTTTTAAAATTGTTGTCTAAAAAAAATGTAAAAACATTTCTAAAAATTTTAAAAATAATACCACAGGTCGATCAAAGTTGTTGGAGATCTTGTTCCTCCGAATCGAGCTAGAGGAGCGACATCATAAACGTGATGAAGAGAGGAAGAAAACGTAGGGGCATTTTGGAGATTCCAAAATTTTTAAATCTACATAAAATTATGCCGGTAATTTTCATATTCAACCCAAAAAAATCTTATTCTTTACAATTTTGGAAAAAATTCAAACGGGAGAGCACTGAACGAAATGGTCCAATTTTAAACGACGCAACGCAAGTACAGTCCAAAACGGCATTGTTTGGGCAATAAAGCTATTCACATTCGCATACCGTAAAAAAAGATTAAAAAATAAAAAAAGAAGAAAAAGCGAAAAGAAAGAAAGAAAACAAGCGGATCGGATGAAGCGGATTTCGCTGCGGTCCAAACAAGACCTAAATTTGTACCATCGTCTCTTTAGGAACACCTGAGTCGAGTCAACCGCCAAACGAGAAAAAGAATTCTCTCCCATAAAAGAAGTCAAAAAGAGAAAAAAAATCAAACGAAATTCATAAAGCGAGTGGATTCAGCTCCAAGCAATCTGAAAATGCAAACCTGAAGAAGAGCTCATTCTCGGCGGCTTCGAAGTTTTAGCAATTTTTAAGAAATCTGTTCATCCCAAGAGAGACGCCGTTTCGGATATTTTCAAGATTCTGCTTTGTTTTCTGAAAATAATGCGTTCTTGATTTTTCGGTCAAGATATCGTTTGGTATTCGTGGATTCCATGGCTGCATCAGACGCTCGAGCACGTTCTTTTGGTCAGACCGAGATTAACTGGGACAAGTACGGTTTCCATTTCCAATCTTTGTTCTTTTTTATTTTGTTTAATAATCAAGTTAGTTCCATTGTGTTATTTGGGGGGTCCAATCGCTGTTTTCTTGATTTTCTTTAGGTTTCTTAAAGGTCGCAATTATCTATGTTATCTCTTTATCTGGAATTTTAGATAGGGAACATGTAGTTATTATGTTTGATCGATAAGAATAGGATAATTTGTGGAAGAATTGGGCAGAAATTGTTCGAGGATTGGAAAAATTTAGGGTTTATTTGTGGGTTCCTGACAAAAGAGTGACGAAAGGAAATTTTTGTGAATTTGTATACAAGTAGGCGATTTCGTAAACAATGGGAAGTAAAAGAGGATTTTTTTTTCCTGAATTTATTTTAGTTATCGGATTAGTCTTCGGACATTACGTCATTGTAGGGATTTGAATTCTAAGTTATTGCTATACTTACGTTTGTGTATTTGTTTACATACTGACATATATACATGGTGTTAAGTGATTCTGTTAAAAAAGGTTGTTGAATATAATTATGTGTTTTTCGTACTGGAAGAGGTTTAATTCTTCATTGTTTCTTCCCCATGCAAGACTTCAGTTTGATGTGCTATTTGCTAAGTTGTTGACTGTTGAAGAAAATGAGTATGTAAAGTGGAGGAGGAGAAGGTGTCAGAATACTTGAGGGAGAAGTATTAAGTTGTTAGCCACATCATGTTAATTACATGTCTTAAGCACGGTAGTGACAATTTGTTTGAATAATTTTGTTATTAGAGTTAATGAAATACTTTGTTGTTAATTTAATAAGTTTCCATATATTAGTGTTCACTAGGGGACCTCCATTGTATGTTTTGTTTATTTCTTGTCCTTGTATTTAAGTGTTTTCGCAAGTTTGGCGTCATTGTGTTTATCCTCTTAATGTTGGTTCAGTCTCTTGTGCAATTGATTGATGTGTTGGTTTTCTATTGTGTTATTTGAATTTCTAAATCTCCGTTGCTTTTTATCCAACTCTGCAGGCTTGATAAAACTAAATTTTATGTCATAGGAGCTGGGCTCTTTACGGGAGTTACTGTGGCACTATACCCAGTTTCTGTTGTGAAAACCAGGCTACAGGTTGCTTCAAAGGACGCTGCTGAGAGAAATGCATTCTCTGTCATCCGTGGCTTACTAAGAGCAGATGGGATTCCTGGACTCTATAAAGGGTTTGGCACCGTAATTACTGGTGCTATTCCTGCGAGGATTATATTCCTTACTGCTTTAGAGACTACCAAAATTGCAGCCTTCCAGATGGTGGAACCATTGAAACTATCTGAGCCTACACAGGCAGCTATCGCAAATGGCTTAGGTGGCATGACTGCATCTCTCTTCTCTCAGGCTGTCTTTGTCCCAATTGATGTGGTATGGAAGCTTTAATCCTTGTTCTATGTTTTCGTACTGTCATCATCCAATTTGAAATTGCTACTAATCTAATGCATACAATTAAATAGAAAAAAATAAATTAAAATATGTAATAAAAATTAGAAAGGAGAATGAAATAAGGAAGTTTGTGATGTATATGGATTTTGATCAATGCAAGTTTGTGGTTTCTAATGTTGACATATGGTTGAAGTGTCAGAGAAGTTTGAGTAAAATGCAAATTCATGTTTCTTTAATTTCTTAGCAATGATATATTAAGTCATTCTTTTTGCTATTATTTGTATACTATGGTTAATTACATTCATGGACGTACGTGGAAATTGTGATTTGGATCTGATCTATCAGCTAGTTTTGAAGCTACTGTGAAGAAATTAAATAGAAAAAAAAACTTGAAGAAAGTAAATAGAAAAAAAAACTATGACATGCTAATACTCTTTTGGTTGTGGATACTCGTCAGGTTAGTCAAAAGTTGATGGTACAGGGATACTCAGGCCACACAAAATATAGTGGTGGTTTGGATGTGGTTCGTAAGGTTTTGAGGGCTGATGGCATCCGGGGATTATATAGAGGGTTTGGGCTATCAGTTATGACCTATTCCCCCTCTAGTGCAGTTTGGTGGGCAAGTTATGGTTCAAGCCAACGGTTCATCTGGAGGTGAGAAATGATAATGTCTATTTCTAACCTTATATGTTGAACGAGCTAGTTTAGCTTAGACTCAGCCCAGCTCTAGCAAGTGGCAAGTGGTAATCTTTTAAATCTTAAAATCACAAACTTAGAAATAGAACATGATAACAATAAAATCTTTAGCTTTGAGGCTGGTTTTTCTATTTTTAGTTCAAGGAATGGCATTATGTTTATAATAGAGTTTGTGTATTCTCAATGGTTGCTATTTTTCCTGGCTTTCACCAAACTTTGTTTTATGAAAAGGTACTAACAAGTCATTTGAATTTCTGCTTCCCCTTCAATTCTGACAGAACTCTCTCATCCAAATAAGAAGGGGAAGATTCATTGTATGTTTGATGTCAACAATTGGGTTGTTTAGTATTTGACTTGATTTCTCATGAATGCTTATGGTCTATACTGCAGGATCTTAGACAGTGGGGATGTTGAGGAAGCTCCTAGTGAAGGGAAAATAATGTTAGTCCAAGCTGCTGGAGGAGTTATTGCAGGTGCAACAGCATCCTGCATAACAACCCCACTGGACACCATCAAGACTCGCTTGCAGGTGAGTGGTATTGTCTCCTGGTTTCTTAATTTTATCTTAATGGAACTCTTACATTTACAGATAGTCAACAAAAGGGACGCCTTTTATTGTTTCAGAACAATTTTCCATTGCTTATGTTGCATAGATACTTTTTCTTTTAATTATATTCTAATTAACTCTTGCTGCATCAAAGGTGATGGGACATGAAAAGGGGCACAATGCTAGGCAAGTTGTTAGAAGCTTGATCAAGGATGAGGGCTGGAAAGGTTTCTACAGAGGGTTGGGTCCAAGATTTTTCAGCATGTCAGCATGGGGAACTTCAATGATTCTGACTTATGAATATCTAAGTATGGATGATAACCTTCTTTCCTCCGTGTTTCCCTTTTTCTTGGCTCAGTTTTTTACCTCTTGCACGGATATCTTTGTGATGTTGGTACAATGTCTTAATTTTTTACTCATATACCACTTTTTTGTATTCTAATTTTTACACAGAGCGCGTATGTGCAAAGGAATGATTGACGTGAGTAAGAAGTAGTCCATGACATCAGCTTCTAGCTTTGCGAGGGGAAGCTTTGGTTCCTCTAACTAGGTAGGATTACACATCTTTTTAACGATGGCTGTTTTAGATATGCACCAGAATTTATTACATTGCAACTGACTTCCAGAGCCAGGAATGCTGATTTTGAAGGGTATGGTAATGCGGAAGCCAACAATTTGTTTTCATATAATTGATTTACTTACCTATTTTTTAAAAAGGACTCGAGATCCTTACCGAGATTTTTGAAGTTAACTTTTCTTGTATTGCCCCATCAATTGAATTTTTCGCCCCCTAGAGCAAGTGTATATCACTATGCAAAGAAATTTTATTCAAGTTCATAATTTTGGAATAAAGGACGTATACCATTTTTGTTATCACTCTTTTCCCATGTTTTTTATTATGCAGGATTTTTGAAGCATGATGTATTAACTCAAAATGCAATTTCTAAGTTTCGATTGTTAGAACTTAAGACTATGTTTTGGTGTCATATGAGAAAATTAACTATCAATAGATGGCATGGCGATGTTCTTTAACACTGGGAAGGTCCAACTTCTCGGCAGGAATTAAAAAAAAAAAAAAGAAAAGAAAAGAAAAGAAAAGAAAAGAAAAAGGAAAAGATAAATTCTGTTTGTCACTGTATGAATAGAAGTATGGCAATTTTTAGAATTGGCCACTGTGACCACCACCATAAAAATAATTAGAAAAAAAAAAAGGGCCGTACATTATAGATAAATAACTTTCGTTGTAGTACATAAATAACAAATAAGGCGTGGTTCCACTAAATTCTGACGGGCTTTTCCAGTACTGCCGAGAAGAATAGTTCATCCCCAAGCTTATCCACCTTCGGGACTACCCTCCATAATAAAGGTTTATAGCCAAGCATTCTAAACTCACCCAAATATGCCTCCATATCTTCCTTCCTACAAAAGAAACGGTCTATCCAAAGAAGCCCTTTCGGCCTAAGGACACGGTCCCAATCAAACAACACGTATTGAAGAAGTTCCATTCCTATCCAGCCATCCAAGAAGAGAGTGGAATGGATCATATCAAGGGTGTTGTCAAAAAAAGGCAATCTTGAACCAATCGATACGTAGAGAGGAAGAAGACCTCTTAAGGCAATGACTTCGTTGAAAGGAGCTCCCAAGTTCAAAGTGGCTGATGCAATGGTGACATTGTGCTCTTTCATTATAGCAGCAAATGTGCCGGTAGTAGGGCTGAAATCTAGACCAATCCGAATCTCACCTGGCTTTGTGCTCAGAACTTCGTCGATGGTGAATTCTGCTGAGACGGACTCATTCTTTGGAATATCCCACCTTTGTTTTGAGAGGCTAAAACAATCTGAACATTTAAAGAAACCTTTTTTGTCCACTGTCTCATTAGAAACAAGACAAGAGTAGTCCTTGCACTTGTAACGGCTCCACAAAATGTTACCATCACTTGGTTGAGTCCATAGAGAGGAGTTTATTGAAAGTGGCTTAGTGTAGTGAGCTGGAGTTCTTGTGAAGCATCTTCTTCTGGGCAATGGTTCGCACCCGTTGGCTATCAGCTTTTGAGCCATGTCCCAATCATCAGGGCACGTACCGTGGTGCTTGTACCTCATGTATCGGTCTAAATGAGAAGCCATGTTTAGACATGATAGTCCGATTGATGGATTCACAGTCTCCAATCCAATGAAGTTTTTCTTTCCAATTAGCCTGTTTGGTTTAGGTGAAGTGTAGTTATGAAGCTCACCTGAATTGAAGGCCTTCCGGGTCAATGAAGATCCGTCTTCAGCATCAGATTCATCTTCCTCGGGTTCACTTAAATGTTGATCTACATGACTTTCCTCATTCCTTCCTTCCTCGCTGCTGCCACATAGACCGGACATGCTATTTGCAAGTTTGTCCAAAGAAAAGGCAACGTGAAGAATATGATCGGATATTTCTGTAAGGTTTTTAGACACCAAATTCTCGCTGTGCAGTTGCTTGAGCAAAAGTCCCATTTGGCTCTGCAGGTGGGATATTTGGTTGTTAAGGGAATAAGATAAGCAGCCATTTCGGCTGTAGAACTTACTTGTGGTGGCTGCAAAACCATGCGGATACGCAACAATGGAACTGAAGATTAAGACGGTGAGGAGGCTTGCAAGAAGAAGAGCGCATAACATGAAGCGAAGGCCTCCACAAAGGCATTTCCATGGCTTTGGTGTACTTTCTTTTTGCAGCATTGCCTAAAATGGACTTTTTTCATGGAATGACTTTTAGTGAAGCTATGGAATGACTTTTAGTGAAGCCTTAAATTCAATCTTGCTGGAGTTGACTTCGTGAATCGTAAGCAAGCTCAGTGATTTTTTAACTCATAAATCAGGCTTCCACATTTCGTAATTGCTCGGTCGTCTTTCCTTATGGTTATCTGCCAAAAACGTGCGTGATGCTTACGAGATAAGCATCTTCTTTATTGGTGTCCGAATTCCAAGAAATCAACTCAGAAGAGATGTCATTCACCTTGAAATCTTGATTAGCTTGCACGTTATGGTTCACCCATCAATGTTAAAGAATAGTTTAATGCTCACGAGGGAATCTATGAAACAAAGGCAAATTGCAGTAAATAGGCCGCTTGTTAATTCCATCAAGTAAATAACACATTTTCAAAGATTAGAAATTAATGGGACGTATTTTGTTTTAAATATTTTGTTTTCTAATTTTATCCTTTCACATTTTTCCCCTTCTCCTTTCTATGTTTTTGAAAAAAGAAAAAGAAAACGAAAAGAAAAAACTCCCGTACAACCGCTCAATTGTTACTTGTCAAGTCTTCATTGAGCAATTTATTACCAGCCCATCTTATGATGCATCTCTCTTTTGATGATGTAGAAGACGATACGTCTTCTTGGCTTTCTGTTGATTCCAGGTACTGTCCCAAGTTTGCTACAGAAAATAGTTACATGTCCTTTCTATAGAACATGAAATAAATGAAAATCAACGCAAAATAGTTTCGAAAATTCCTTATATTGTTGAAATACGGGGCTCTGCCAAAGTGAAAGAAAACATAATCAGTGAATTCATGATGCATGCTAATGCTATTGTGAGGTGAATTCATGCTCAATACAATTTACTTAAACACTATTTCCACCTTAATTACAAAACTCGGCCTTTATCTTGTTCATCTTCATCATCATCCCTGGTCAATTCTGCGTAGTCTTCAAGAGATGCTGATGGAAATAATTCCCCGACCTTGTTTGCTCTCTCGGTTGCACTTTTAGCCGAATCCTTAGGTTTCCCTTTGTTCATCTGTTAAGGTAAGACATAAAGTGCAGAAAGGGGAACATCAAGCCTTCTATATTATGTACAAGACAGGTACATAACATATTTACCTAATAGCAAAGAATGCTGAAATGGACAAAACGGGTTCATGTTGCTGAATATAAATGAAAACTCATAGATGCACACATAAAAGAGCCAACTTGGAAGAAGAGGAAAATGTAGTGAAGTGATTACCACCAAAAGTTTATAGAAAATACTAAATGCATAACCGATCAATATACTTACAATATACGTAACTCATCAATGGGAACTTCCAAACAAAACAAAGTCAAGAAAGAGACGTAATTCGAACAATCAGAGTTTGCTCTCAGACATTCATTTCCTCTCATCTCTTGGCATAGAAGAAAGACAAGAAAGAAGATAAACACAAAAAGGTGAAAAAGGAGGCTTACAGCACGCAGTAGAGACCGCCTGTCCCTTTCTCGAGCGTTTTTGATAGCCTGATAACAAAACCAAAAAATCCCATCATTTTTCATCTCAAGGCCAAGCTTTTATGCTCCACCAAATTTCAGAATTTAGAATACAAACCTCATCAAGCATCTTCTGCTCAGCTTCTACTTCACTCAAATCCCTAAGAAATTAAAAAAAAAAAAAAAGAGTTGAAACAAAAAATTTAACATAAAAGTAGAAAACTTTCCAATAATCTAATCATTAACAACAACATTTGTGAAGCAAACCTTCCAATTGTCTGGCTCACACGACAACAACACTTTGCACATAAACCTTGCTCCTTGGCACAACCTAACCAACAACAAAAACCCACGTATAACCAAATATAAAAAAAAAAACTGTAATTTCAGTTTCAGAGCAAAGAATTAATACAAAAAGGACAAAAAAGCCTGTAATTTGGTAACTAACCGTGACAGAGATTATGGTAAGCCTGACGAACATTGCGTTTCATACAACGTTGGCTGAAACGTTTCAATTGTTACTCACACAACTCCACTAATCAATACCAAAAAGAAAAATAATAATAATAATAATTCAGAGAAAAAGAGAATACCATTTAGCAGGCTCGGAGAGAGGCTTGTACTTGCCGTAACGGCGTTTCCACTCGATCTGCTCCTTACAGCGATGGCATACGCCGGTGATCTCCGACAACGGCCTGAAGCTCCCTCCAACTTCCTAAACAATCATAGTCGAAAAATTTGCCTTCTTCATTTCACTATCTTTGACAAATTTAATTCAAAAAAAAAAAAAAAAAGAAAGAAAAAAATCGAATTTTCCATTTATGGGTTAGAATAATCACCGTCTCGTTGATTTTGCGACCGGCGTTGGGTTTCCAAGCGAACTTGTTCTGGTGCTTGGGAGGGCCGTGCCTATTGCTCATCTTCTTCCTTCCAACCTTCTTTCCTTTGGAGCTGGACTGATTCTTCGGTGATTCTTGCGCTGTAAGAAAAGCAGAGCTCTTCGGAAAAGAGTAGGATTTTCGTGCGTGACCTAATTCGAGCTTTTCGCTGTCTACTGGAGATTCTTACGGGATTCGGAACGAAGAAGAGTTCGTCCGATTCCTATGAACTTTTTGAAGGTTTCCCAAAGTTTCGACCTTTCAGTCGAGAAGAAGGGTTTAGGTTCAAAGGGTTTGGGCTTCCTCGTTTTGTGTCTTCAGATTCAGAAGACATTTTGGCCCAAAATGAATGACATGGAACCCATTAAGATTTGCTATCCAAATACTTACAAAGGGCATCTGAAAATTACATTTATGCCGCACCTTAAAAAAAGTAAATTGTTGCGTCTTAAATTCTTTATTTTTTTTGGACAATATATTCTTTCAATTTTAGCAAAATATATCTTAAATTTTAAAATTATTAGTAATTAGGGTCTAATAGCTAACAAGCATTAAAAGTATGGACAATTTTGATGACGAAATTCACACGTGGGCTTTTTTAAGGATAGGGTTTGTCATTTTAAGAAAAAAGTAAAGCTTGACACGTGAAAAAAGTAGTTAACAAAAATTAAAAAGAGTTATTGGATCTTAATTGTCAATAATTTCAAAGTTTAAAGTGCATTGTGTCAAGATTAAAAGTTTGGGTGCACTCTGCAAAAAAGTAAATAGTCAAGGTACAACAATGCAATTTATTCCTTTAAAAAATATATTCATTCATGTCACACTTAAAAGGTTATGCTACGTTATTATTTATGTTATCTATTTAAGTTGCACTATATTTAAATATATGTTCAATGTATAAAAAGTAAATTTTAAAAAATAGCATTTATAAAAATTCACCATACTTCAAAGAGTTATTTTGTGAGAATAATGATTTTTATACTGTTTTATCCCTCTTAACGCACTCGTCATTCTATGATAGATCGAGTCTGAAAATAACAAAGCAGTAAAAAATTGAAAATTTTAAATATGTTGGGATAAGTAGACCTTTAAAAATAAATGCAAGAGACTGACGGACGTTAAAGCTATTGAGGAAAATAACTTTTTTTAGTTCAATTTTTGTTTTGAATTTAAATAAAAAACCGTGTTTTACTTTGCTTCTGAAAATAAAACAAGGGAGTAATGTTTGTCATTCTTACTATGCAAAGCTGCACTAATAGAATATGGATAGGCAAATAAAAATTCGGAGCCACACTACAAGAAATATACCAAATTAATGAAACATTGTTTCATTTAAAGCAAACCATATTGTATTGAGTCCCTCTTTTTTTGAATGATTAGCATTATAATATTATTATAGTGGGACACATTACTAATCCATTCACGTACTCCACTGCATGTGTATAGCTTGACGTTGGGAGATCCATAAACCTAGCAAGCAAACTACAAACTAATTCTCACTATAAACAAAAAAAAAAAAAAAAAAAAAAAAACATAGACTAATTCTTGCTTAATTACATATATTACAGTCTCTCCCAAATATTCTAGCTCTCCAAGTAGAAGTGTTCCGAACTAGAAATCATTCTAAACTCACTCCTCCCGCCACTGCTAAACCCCGTCGACGTTTCATTGCCGTTTTCCTCCGACGACTTTCCTGCTTTCTCGAAATCCATTGAGAAAAACTCGTCATCATGATTTTCTCTCAATCCAAACAACTACCTATCTTTTAGTATAGCATTCTCAAATCCACCGTTAATGAACTTCTGATCGCTCTCTTGAAGCTCCATGGCAAACTCAACCCCTCCGACAACGTTTCCCATTGAAGGCCGCAAGCTCCGTCGCCGTCCACGCATCACACTACGATCTCTGCAAACTTCCTCAAACACACCGCCGCAATCTCGCCCTCTAGATTGGTGTCCACTATTTGCTCAATCAACCCAGCCCTATAACATTTCTGGGCCTGGTTCGCCATGTTAGATATAGTGCTTTAATGAGTACAATGTTGTAATATGTTTTTGGAGACATTTTATTAATAAAGAGTTTATTTTTATTCATATATCAAATATTGTCCTCTTTATATTTATTTCCGTTGAATATATGATAAGCAAACAAAAGTCTGAAACTATTAGTCTAAACTTTTAAGAATTGTGCATATGATGGGCATATTATGCAGAAGATATAGATCTTAAAAGTGGTGGTCTAAATCATGAGATCCGCAATAGAGGGAATAAAGTTAGGTGCTTTATTTATACTAAGATTGTTATGTTGTCTATATCTCTAATAGGAGATGACTTGTCTTGGTTATCGAATGGGACTCCATGGGTAGAAACATCGGTGCATTGTCATAGGTGACAATATATTGGATTAGGACATAAAAGTTGAATTGATTTGGTTAATAATTCTGTTTGTGCAAATCTATTCATTTTAGAAAATCATATGTATTGTGTCTTAATCCTGAAAAAACTAATGGCCTGTTATTTTGACTTATGTCTTTTGATGTGCCAAAGGATGATATCCTAACTTAATGATGGTATGCATACCGGTACATTGGAGACACGACTCTTGATTGACGTAGACTTGTTATTCATAAATATGTAATCTATAGCTCTTTTTGTAGAGTTAATGATATTCTCTTATATATATTATCCTGTAATTGGAAGACTGGAGCGCTTAACCATTTGGATACATATATATAACCAAATAATATACTATCTACGGTTAGTAAGTATTCTAATGGTGTGATAATGGAACATAAGATAAAAATAATCAGGAAGGTAAAACAAAATTTATCCTTAAGTTGATTATGGATATCCTATAGGGGTGTGACATATTATGATATGTCATGGACGATTAGCTTTTGGAGCTTTGTGATTTTATATAGTTTGAGAGTGCAGCTTTAAGCTTTTAGTGGAGTGGCGTTAGAGTTGATAATTATAAAATATGTATTTAGGATATTGTATTTCATAATTATAGGAGCTTGATCTATATATGTCTATCGGGTCCCATTTGCTGGCTCATAAGAAATACTGTAATGATATAACGTGTTTTTCCTACATATTTGTGACTTATGTTAAATTATTAGATTGGCCAAAATTTGAGTTGATTGGATTTAATAATTCATGTTAGTTTATTGGTTGAATTACTTTTGTGAATTAATTCAAGAAAATATGTTGAATTATTTGGATAATATTTTATTTGTATGGGTTTATCTATATGTGAATATTTTAATCAGATAATCTTTCTGTTGGGTTATTTGAATTAAAATTGAGGCTTTATAAATGATACTCAGATCAAATAAGATAGAACTTATCCAATGGTTGAGATTGGATCTATCAGATCAGCTTAAAGAGATCGAATTTGATTCAAACTTCAGTATCACGGTCATGAGGTCGACCGCAGTTAGAGTCAAATTTTGCTTCCCGTGTTTTTACTCTGAAATTGACCCAAACTTGAATTTTAAGGCTTAATCTGATAATGATTAACCTTAAGTCCAACTACTATAATTAGGGATGAGCTTTCTTTATTATTTAGATCATTTGAGAAACAAATAGTGGATACTTTAGTTTGAGAAACTCTAAAACTCCTAAAGAGCTATTGTTCAATATCAAAGAGTTTAGCTCTTAGTTTTCTCTAGTAGTTAGAAAGAGAGTCATTGAAGGAAAAGCTATACAATGTGCGACTACTCGCACTCTGATCATGTGTAGAGAATAGCAAAGATGACCAGTTGATTGAGGCTCTTCTAGAACATTCTTCTCTTCACAGATTCAAGCCCACTTCGGTATACAAAAGAAGCTAGTAAGATCTATCATTAACTTATGTATTTAGCATATGTCAAACTTGTATTTTGAAAAATACTCTGATTTAAAATTTTTAAAATTTTGCTACGTATTTGTTTTCTAACATGCCAGGCCCACTTGCTCCCTCGGTAAGGTCGGCTCATCACCGGTCAGCCACAAAGCACCTTCTGCAACACCACCCCAAACGAGTACATGTCGGATTTCTCCGTCAGCTGCTGCCTCCGGCAGTACTTTGGGTCCAGATACCCAAAACTGCCCTTCACAGCAGTGCTGACCTGTGTGTCGGTAGCTTAAGTAGGGCGCAATCTAGAGAGTTTGAAGTCCAATACCTTCGCAACCCACTTCTCATCCAGGAGTATGTTCGTCAACTTGACGTCATGGTGGATGATCACGTGGTTTGGGCCGGTGTTAAGGTAGTGAAGCCCACGCACTGCCCCAACGTAGATTTAGAGCCGCTTCTTCCATGGCAGGAAGGGATTCCCTACGGGATTGCCGTACAGGTGGTCGCGGAGGTTCCCACACGACATGTACTCGTAGACAAGGATCATCTCATTTTGATCATCGCATTAGCCAACGAGGGACATGAGGTGCACGTGTCGAAGACTGCAGAGCATCTCGATCTCCGTCTTGAACTCCTGAGTGCCCTGCTTTGACTTTGGATTCAGGCATTTGATAACCACATGGACTTGGTCAGTGCCAACTAGTCGGCCTCTGTACATGTTGCTGAATCCGCCAACTCCGATGACAAGCCTCTCATCAAAATCGAAAGTGGCAGCTCTCATGAAGTGACGGCAGAGCTCCGATGGTAGCCATGAATCCTCCGCCTTCTTCTTCTTCTTCGACGATGTAATGATTCTCTTGTAAGATACTATAAACAAAAGACCTAGCACAAAACCAATAACAGATAGGAGATTATAATAGCTTTGGAGATTGATGATTTCTTTGTGTTCCTTTTAGTGCTTGGCAGCTTCGGTTGAGCAGCTGTAATGGAGTACGATGGATCCGGGTTCGGTCCGGCAAGATTTCCCTCAGATTGGTTCAGTTTAAATATCTCAAGGCCATTCAGAAGTGTGTTGTAATACTTTGGCTCTGACTTAACGTTGGGGTGAAGCTCAAGCGTTAGATATCCTCCTTGGCTACGGCTTTCTTTTTCTACGAACACGACGTAGTCTCTATACGTAGCGATTTTGGAGCCATCGCTGAAGCGAATCACGTCCATTTGTTCCTCAGCTACCACGTCGTTGATGTATATAAAGAATACCCTTTGATTCTCGAGAATCACCTCCTTAAGAGTCCTACAGAAGTGAAGCCTAACAAGATAAGTGTTGCAAAAATTAATGCGATAGAAACAAAAAACAAAACATACAGAATTTACGTGGAAACCCAAAACGGGAAAAAACCACGGGCAGAGGAGAAGAAAAATCACTAAACTCGTAAAGATTACAGTGGAGGCGCTAGGGAGGCTTAAAATACGGTAATTATCAAGCCCTAACACAATAAATCATATAAATAGGTATAGACAAAACCTTACAGGCCAAAAATAAACTAAACGGCCCAACAACAACGGTCCGTAACCTAGGGCCTCTGCCCCAGCACCCCCGGCAAGATCAGTGGTGGGCTACAGAATCGGACCTATCGGCCCGATCCCTCCGCTACCACCACAGATCTTATGAAAAATCCCACTTTTGTTTTTCACCACAATTTGTCGCACCGCGAGCTTTTCGGGTTGGGTCAGGTCAAACTAAATTCAGGTCACCATACTTTAACAATCTCCACCTTGACATGAATTCCACTTCAAGGAACAAATCTTCTACGAGCTGTCTTCACCTCTTCCACAAAAACGCCCCTAAGGGCAAACTTCAACAGTAAACACCAACCAAGTCCAAGCAATGCTCAAACTTAGATGTAGATAATGTCTTAGTCATCATATCAGCAGGATTATCATGAGTACTAATCTTACTCACAACAATATCACCACGAGCAATAAACTCACGAACAAAGTGATAACGAACATTGATGTGCTTAGTTCTCTCATGAAACATCTGATCTTTAGTGAGAAAAATAGCACTCTGACTATTACAAAACACCGTAGTAATCTGTAAGTCTTCACTGAGCTTACCAAATAGCCCCTTCAACCAAATAGCTTCTTTACAAGCTTCAGTGATTGCCATATATTCTGCCTCAGTAGTAGACAAAGTTACTATAGTCTGCAAAGTAGCCTTCCAACTAATAGCACAGCCACTAACACTAAACACATATCCTATAAGCGATCTCCTCTTATCAAGATCTCCAGCAAAATCAGACTCAACATATCCAATAACTCCATCTCTAGTCCTCCTAAACTGCAAACAAGTATTAGTAGTATCACACAAGTACCTAAGTATCCACTGAACTGCTTTCCAATGTTCCTTACCAGGATTAGCCAAGTATCTACTAACTGTACTCATTGCATATGATAAGTCTGGACAAGAACATACCATAGCATACATGAGTGATCCCACTGCACTAGAATATGGAACTCGAGACATATACTCAATCTCATCATCTGATTGTGGAGACAAAGCGGAAGAAAGTCTGAAATGTGTAGCTAATGGAGTGCTCATAGGTTTAGCACTATGCATATTAAATCTTTGTAAAACTTTCTCAATGTACCCTTTTTGACTCAAATACAACCTGCCTGCCTTTCTATCTCTTAGAATCTCCATGCCAAGAATCTTCTTTGCAGCCCCCAAATCTTTCATCTCAAACTACTTACTGAGTTGAGCCTTCACCTTCTTGATTTCTTCCTTATCTCTGGCAGCAATCAACAGATCATCAACATATAAGAGCAAATAGACGTAAGACCCATCACGTTTCTTCTTTATGTAGACACAACTGTCATAGTCACTTCTCTTAAACTCATGAGAGATCATAAATGAGTCGAACCTTTTATACCATTGCTTAGGAGACTGTTTCAGTTCGTAGAGAGACTTTTTCAACAAGCACACATGGTCCTTCTTACCTACAACTACAAAGCCCTCTGGCTGCTGCATGTAGATATCCACCTCGAGCTCCCCATGCAAGAATACAGTCTTCACATCTAACTGCTCAAGCTCAAGATCCTACATGGCCACAATACCAAGCAAAGCTCGAATCGAACTATGCTTCACAATTGGAGAGAACACATCCATGAAGTCTACACTGGGAACCTAACTATAACCTTTTGCAACTAGTATGGCCTTGTATCTGGTTTCTTCAACTCCTGGCATACCATCTTTTCTTTTAAACAACCACTTGCAGCGAACAACTTTCTTATCTTTAGGCAACTTCACCAAATCCCAAGTGCCATTCTGTAACACCTCGAAGTTAATTAAATGGTATTAGAATGCTAAATGGTGGATTAGTGTGCCCTAATAAGCATTTTAAATTTAATTTGAATGTTTTGTGAAAATTTAGTAACTTTGTATTATTTTACTCTTTTAATGATTTTTTTTATTATTCTAAATTGTTTTTAATTGTCAATTTAATTTTCAATGAAACAATTTAATTTGAAAACAGTGTACTATTGCACATAGTCCTGTGCAACTACTTTTTCTTTCCCTCTATTTATTTTCCCTCTCTCTCTCACTTTCATTTTCTCTCTCCTCTCTCTCGCTCACCTCTCTCGTCTCTCTCTCTCGATTCTCTCTTCCCCTCTCGTTTTCTCTCTCTAAATTTTGAAACAAAAATTCAGATTTGAGCTTTGGGTTAGAAGATTGAAGGCTCGGGAACAAGATTTAACAACAAAAACATCGTTTTCAAGCTTCGATTCGAGGTTAGTTTTTAAAATTCAAAAGTTTTTCTATTTTTTTTTTAAATTTTCTTGCATTTTGAAATCTAAGAGTTTCTAAGCCTAGAAAAGCTTCAATCTAAGTTAGATGGACTTAGATTAGCTAGAATGCAAACTTTATTTCATCAAAAACGGATTGGAATTAAGATTTTTCATTTTTCCTCTATTTTCTCTATTTTTGGATTTTTGTGAAAATCTTGTTTAAAACTTGTTTTAAACCATTAAAAAGTGTTCTACTATGATTTTTTATTGTTTATGATGATTATCCATGCCTGAGAATTGAGAAAACAAGTTGAAATTGAGAATTTGGATTCGGGATGCTGAGAACCCGTGCGTGAAAAATTCTAGAATTTTTTCAGATCGGCAGGCTGAACTTCATGTTCGGCAGGCCGGATTCGAGGGATCGACAGGTTGGATTCATCCGACTGGCAGGCCAAACTTGGAGATGTTCGACCGACCGAATCTGCTCTTTCGGTAGGCCGAACTGTGCAATTCGGCAGGCCGAACCAGGGCGACCTGCAAGCCGACCGGGCATGGTGTAATTTTGTGATTTTCACCCGTTTTCACTGTTTTGAACCCTGATTGAAATTCCAACTTTATAAAATGATTTTATAAACCTAAAAGGCACACTAGGACACCATGAGATGATTTAGTATCTTAGGATACCTCGGATTAGATACTAATGAACTAAGTTACTATGCATTTAGGATTTGTGCGTGGATCCACGGAGCTAACGTATAGCGGACCGGGATTACGGTGTGGGACATCGACACGGATATCGAGGTAGGACTTCTACCCCTTTTCTTTGGTAGCCCTATTTCAAAATGATTTTGACCAAAAGGGGATTTTAATAAAATATTTTTCAATGATTGATTGAAAAAGGATTTTATTGACTATTTTCTACAACGGTAGAATGAGATATCTTTGTAATGAACTCCATAATGAATGTTAATGATTATATTTGGTAAATAGAGGTTTTAATTACAAAAAAGATATATGGGCATGATGCTATATCAGAGATCGGGTCGTGTAGTGAACGACCTTGGGGGCAGGTCCCGAAACCCAGTTAGGCCACTTCGGTGGTGAATAATTGGTTTGCCCGAGAGAATTAAAAATGTACTCTTGACAAACTGTTTTTAATGGGATTTTAGTAAATGAAAATATTTATTTGATTTATTTAATTATTTATTTATTAAGAAAGTTTTATTTGAAAATTTATCTGTTTATTTATATTAAAATATAGTCCTACTGAGCCTTTCGCTCACGTTTTTATTTGTTTTAAAATCTTAACCCTAGGTGGACATCAACTTAGGATCGGAGAAGAGTCCACTGACCGAACTTACGACCAGTAGAAGATTTGGGTAGGCTGTAGTATAAATCAAGGCATTTAAGATCTTTAACTTTCTTTTATTTTTTGGACTGTAGTTGTATGGTTTTATTGTCAGTACTACATGTGTGTGCATAATATATGGGTTAGTGGGACCCATACTCGTTCCACCTCACATTTAAATATTTTTAATGTTCTTTTATTTGCTTAATTATTATAATGGTTTATTTTATTTCCTTAATTTCTTCTAGTCGAATGATTTTTAAAATTACCTCATTTTTTATTTATAAATCAAATTCTTAAACCCAATTTTTAACTAAATCCTTATTTAATTATCTTAATTAAACCACCACGTCACCTCCCGTACTCCAGAGCGTGACAGAATGGTATCAGAGCTCAAGGTTATGAACCTTGGGAATTATGCACACATAGGTACAACAATGGAATACCACTGCCAGTCCAAGTATTATTTTCAGAAGTGAGAGAATGGCACCTAGACGTCGTTCTACCGCGGATGCCGAGTTCGAAAATGATGTGGGCATGATGAGGGCTATGTTTGCTACATTTCGAAGGATGGTAGCTAAGGCAAGACCTGATGACTCTGAGGCTAGTCGTCGGCATAAGTACTTTAAGGAATTTCGACGTGCGTCAGTACCGACCTTTGATGGAACTGGGGACCCGCAGGCAGCAGAATATTGGTTAGATTCGATTATGAAGTACTTGGATACGCTTGGTGTGCCAGCGGAGTATCACGTGGAATTCGTAGTATATAAGTTTGAAGGTGGTGCTAATACTTGGTGGAAACAAGCAAAGCATTTGGAAAACAATGGCGATATTGATTGGGACAGGTTTGAAGAGTTATTCTATGATAGGTATTTTCTGCAGGGATACAGGGACCAAAAGGCAACAAAATTTTATAGGTTGCAGCAGGGCGACATGTCAGTTCGGGAATATGAGGCGAAGTTCAATGAATTGGCAAGGTTTGCTCCCTCAGCAGTGGCATCGGAGCGTGAAAGGTGTATCAAATTTCAAGAAGGACTTAAGGCTCTTATTCGATGATAGGTAGTTACCCTACGACTCTGAAACTTTGGAGAACTTGTGTCATCAACAATATCAGTGGAGAATGATTACGCACAGTACTGTGAGAATCGAGCTAAGGCATCAGGAGGACCACAGAGGAGCGGCAGGAGGAGCGTCAGTAGTCGACCGACTCCGGGAAAGAGCAAACTGGGTGGCATGAACAGCGGCAACAGTAGTTCATCCAGCAACGGGCGCAGCATCCCTTACAACTTTCACTGTCACTATTACCAGCAGCCAGGAGAAGGAGCTAGTCGTCAGCCTTAGCTTCAGACTCTACCTCAACCGCAACAGTATCCTCAACTTCTATTCCATCAGTTTCCTCCTCAGCAACTGTCACATTCAGCGCAAGGACATCAGCAGCAGAGTTTTCAGTGTAACATTCCTCAGTATCGAGCGTCGAGTACAGCTAGTGTGCAGTCGCCATCATCACAGCAGTATCGGCCAGTTAATCTAGGAACTAGTAATGTGGGCAAAGGTAAAGGAAAAGCTTCAGTGCAGATTCATACGATGACATCAGGGAGTTCTGATGCCCAGACTAATAACGCAGTTGTTGATGGTACGATCATGGTTTCTCAGTCCTTAGCACACGTGTTGTTTGATACTGGTGCCACTCATTCTCTCATTTCGAGTTCATTTGTACATGCCTTGGGATTGGAGATAGAAGAGTTTAATGAACCCTTAGTTATAGCTTCACCCTTGGGGCGGGTGTGTGTGAATAGTATTTGTAAAACTTGTAAAATAAAAATTGGGGATGAGATTTTGAAAAGTGATTTGATTGTAATCCCCATGAGAACCTATGATGTAATCCTAGGAATGGACTGGCTGTCCAGATATAGTGCAGTAGTGGACTGCCAACTTAGGAAAGTAACCCTAGTGTCAAATAAGGGGACGGTGATCACTTACCAGGGTGGTGGTGATCGACAAATGAGTGAGCGTCGTGTTAGGGCATGTCTCGGAGCACAGAAGAACGTAGTTTGTTATGCTATCTTCATGGATTTGGAAGAAGAGCCCAGTGTTTCGAGAAGACATGCAGTAATTCCAGTGGTAGACAAATTTAAGGATGTCTTTCCCGACGAACTACCAGGGTTACCGCCGCATCGGGAGATTGAATTTGGTATCGAATTATTTCTGGGAACAGCACCGATTTCTATAGCACCTTACCGCATGGCACCGGCAGAGATGAAGGAACTCAGGAGGCAACTTCAGGAACTTGCTGACAAGGGATACATCCAAAATAGTACATCATCGTGGGGAGCACCAATCTTGTTCGCTAAGAAACATGATGGAACCCTTAGGTTATGTATAGATTATCGACAGCTGAATCGAGTCACAGTGAAGAACAAGTATCCATTGCCCAGGATCGATGAGTTGTTTGATCAGTTGGAAGGTTTGTGGTAGTTCTCAAAGATAGATTTGAGGTCAGGATATCATCAGTTCAGGATTAAGGAAGAGGATATTCCCGAGATAGCTTTCAGGACCCGGTATGGACATTTTGAGTTTCTAGTAATGTCATTTGGATTAACAAATGCTCCGAAAGCTTTCATGGATTTGATGAACAGGATATTCAGGCCTTACTTGGATCAGTTCGTGATTGTGTTTATCGACAACATCTTGATTTATTCTAAGACTTGGCAAGAGCATGAGCAGCATCTCAAGATTGTGCTTCAGACTCTGCGAGAACATCAGTTGTATGCCAAGAAAGAAAAGTGCGAGTTTTGGTTGACAGAGGTCAAATTTCTAGGTCATGTCATTTCTGAACAAGGTATTTTAGTGGATCCGTCAAAGATAGAAGCCATTGTGGATTGCAAACGATCGAGGAATGTGGCGGAGATCCGTAGCTTTTTGGGACTTACAGGATATTATAGGAAATTTGTGAAGGACTTCTCGAAGATAGCAACGCCGTTAATGAGATTGATTAGGAAAAATGTCAGGTTCGAGTGGAATGAAGAATGCGAGTTTGCTTTTCAAGAATTGAAGAATTGGTTGACTTCAGCACCAGTGTTGATCATTCCTAACAGTGACGAGCCGTACGAGGTTTATACGGATGCTTCAGGACGTGGGCTTGGATGCGTGTTGATGCAACAGGGACGCGTGGTAGCGTATGGATCGATATAGTTATGACCTCAAGAGCAGAATTATCCCACTCACGATTTGAAACTCGCAGAGATGATTCATGCATTAAAGATTTGGAGATGTTATTTGTTTGGAGCGACATTTTAGGTTTTCTCCGATCACAAGAGTTTGAAGTATCTGTTCACTCAAAGGGATTTGAATTTGAGGCAGTGGAGATGGATGGAATATATGGAAGACTATGATTTTGCATTGCAATATCATCCCGGGAAAGCTAATGTTGTCACGGATGCACTCAGCCGGAAATCTTCAGGGATATTGGCATGTTTGGCTCTCAAGGATTGAAAAAGAGATGCGATGGTAAGTGAGTTTGGTCTACAGTGTTGCGAGGACTACGATCATATTTTGGTGTATCATATGGAGGTGACCCCAGCGCTTGTTCAGATGGTGAAGCAGAACCAGTGGCAAGACCAGCATCTTCAGGGAATCTGGACACGGATTCAGAGCGGGGAGCAGTTCGAAGAATGGAGGATACATGCAGATGGATCGTTGTACTTCAGGAAGCGTTTGGCGGTTCCAGCTATTGCAGAAGTGAAGAAAGCCATAATGGACGAAGCTCATAGATCTTAGTTCGCTATTCATCCAGGAAGTACGAAGATGTATCATGACTTAAAGAGACACTATTGGTGGAGAGGCATGAAGAAGGACGTTCAAGAATACGTGGCCAAGTGTGTGACTTGTCTTCAGGTGAAAGCCGAGCATCAGAAGCCAGCAGGTTAGCTTCAGCCACTTCCTATTCCAGGGTGGAAATGGGAGCACGTGACGATGGATTTTCTTACCGGATTGCCGAGGACGGAGCAGCAGCACGATGCAAATTGGGTCGTGATCGAAAGGTTATCGAAGTCTGCTCATTTCATTCCGTTCAGATCGACGTGTTCGAGGAGGATTCTTGGAGAATTGTATATGCAAAACATAGTACGATTGCATGGAGTTCCTTTGTCCATCACCTATGGTAGGGATACCAGATTTAATGCTAGGTATTGGAGGAGTTTTCAAGAGGCTATGGGTACAAATTTGAATTTCAGCACGGCATTTCATCCTTAGACCGATGGGCAATCAGAGCCGGTTATTCAGATTCTCGAAGACATGTTAAGTGCTTATGCGTTAGACTTCGGCGGGAACTGGAAGAAATCCTTGTATCTAGTAGAATTCACATACAACAGCAGCTATCAATCGAGTATTGGTATGGAACCATTTGAGGCGTTGTATGGGCGACCGTGTCGATCGCCAGTGTGTTGGCCCGAGCCAGAAGATAGGATTATTCTTGGGCCAAATGAGATTCGTGATAGCAACGAGAAGATCGTCATGATTCGAGACCGATTGAGAGTAGCTCAGAGTCGACAGAAGAGTTATGTAGATAGAAGACGACGACCTTTGGAATTTGAGGTTGGAGATTTCATACTCTTGAAGGTATCACCTCGCAAAGGTATTTTGCGATTCAGAGTAAAAGGAAAACTCACGCCAAGGTATATTGGACCGTTCTAGATTACTCAACGTGTTGGTGTGGTTGCGTATCGACTCAATCTTCCCCTAGAACTTTCGCACATTCACGACGTATTTCATGTATCGATGCTTCGAAAGTGTCCACCTGAGCAGGATAAGATCATTTCGATTCAGGATGTGCAGATTCAGGAAGACACGACATATGAAGAAGTGTCGATTCAGATCATCGATCGTAAAGTGATTAGTTTATGTAGTCGTGAAATCTCGTTAGTTAAGGTTGTGTGGCAGCATCACGGGGTTGATGAAGCCACTTAGGAATTAGAATCGGGTATGCGGGAGTTGTATCCGCATTTATTTTATTTTTGAATCGATTTGTAAATTTCGAGGGCGAAATTTTCTTTTAGGGGTGGAGAGTTGTAACACCCCGAAGTTAATTAAATCACATTAAAATGATAAATGGTGGATTAGTGTGTCCTAATGAGCATTTTAAATTTAATTTGAATGTTTTGTGAAAATTTAGTGACTTTGTATTATTTTACTCTTTTAATGATTTTTAATTATTCTAAATTATTTTTAATTGTTAATTTAATTTTTAATGAAACAATTTGATTTGAAAACAGTGTACTGTTACACATAGTCCTATGCAACTACTTTTTCTTTCCCTCTATTTATTTTCCCTCTCTCTCTCTCACTTTCATTTTCTCTCTCCTCTCTCCCGCTCACCTCTGTCGTCTCTCTCTCTCGGTTCTCTCTTCCCCTCTCGTTTTCTCTCTCTAAATTTTGAAACAAAATTTGGATTTAAGCTCTGGGTTAGAAGATTGAAGGCTCAGAAACGAGATTCAACAACAAAAACATCGTTTTCAAGCTTTGATTCGAGGTTAGTTTTTAAAATTCAAAAGTTTTTCTATTTTTCAAATTTTCTTGCATTTTGAAATCTAAGAGTTTCTAAGCCTAGAAAAGCTTCAATCTAAGTTAGATGGACTTAGATTAGCTAGAATGCAAACTTTATTTCATCAAAAACGGATTG